>MJUU01033563.1:20532-31138 GCA_002080025.1 Modiolus philippinarum | reverse complement strand
AGAGTATATTGAAAAAATCTGATATGGACCAATTTCAAAAAGTGCGGATGGACCCTTCCTGACGTTTCTCCACGTTGGCATTGATATAGCAGGTAGTTGAGTCCAAGGCCTAATAGACGTCATCTACCCTAGAACAACTAGACCCGTACAAAAAATTTCCGGGCCGAAATTCGGACGGTACCCTATAAGCGTATAGTGAACATCTGGACCAATTTCAAAAACTGTGGATGGACCCTTTCTGACGTTTCTCCACTTAGGCATTGATATAGCAGGTAGTTGAGTCAAGGCCTAATAAACACCACATAGCCTAGAACCCCTAGACCCGTACGAAAAATTTCCGGGCTGAAATTCGAACGGTACCCTATAAGCCTATAGTGAATATCTGGACCAATTTCAAAAAGTGCGGATGGACTCTTGCTGACGTTTTTCCACGTTGGCAATCATATAGCAGGTAGTTAGGTCCAAGGCCTAATGGATGCCACCTAGCCTAGAACCCCTAGACCCATACGAAAATTTCCGGGCCAAAATTCGGATAGTACCCAATGAAAGTATATTGAAAAAATCTGATATGGACCAATTTCAAAAAATGCGGATGGACCCTTCCTGACATTTCTCCACTTTGGCATTGATATAGCAGGTACATTTTGTAGTTGAGTCCAAGGCCTAATAAACACCACCTAGCCTAGAACCCCTAGACCCGTACGAAAAATTTCCGGGCCGAAATTCGGATGGTACCCTATAAGCGTATAGTGAACATCTGGACCAGTTTTCGTCGCGGGCGAGACACAAACTAGAGCTGTCGCCGATAGCGGCCAGTTATACCACCCGCCAATTAAACCCTGAATCAATATGGCAAGTGTAAATTTAAGTCTGTGTGGACACAGTACAGTTGTGGACACATTACAAATGTGGACACAGTACAAGTATATACACAATGATATACCTCTCCCTTTTATCCAGAAAATATTCAATTTCAGACAGAAACTATATAACTTCATGCACATCTTCAGGTGGTATACTACAACTGTGTAACATTTCTTCAATATCCAAGTACCTGTTTAAGAGAACATGCGCTGACAAGGTAAAATCCCATTTTTCTTCCAGAAAATATTCAAAGACGAATTATCTCCCCTTCAAAATTCCCAGCAGCAACCATATTATTTCATGCACATCTTCAGGTGGCGAACTACAACTGTGTAACATTTCATCAAATTCAAAGCAGCTAATTTGGATATGATGCGCTGACAGTGTTCGCCCTCCCCCTTTTTTAGAAAATATTCAAAAACATTATCTCCCCTTCAAAATTTTGGACATCAATCATATTACTTCATGCACATCTTCAGGTGGTGCACTACAACTGTGTAACATTTCAGCAAAATCCAAGCAGTGGTTTTAGAGAACATGTGCTGACAAGGTTCATCCCCCCCTTTTCCAGAAAATATTTAAAGACTAATTATCTCCCCCTTCAAAATTTCGGGCAGCAGTCATATTATTTCATGTACAACTTCAGGTATTGTACTACAACTGTGTTACAATTTTCAATCCATTCCCACATATACAAGCCAAGAAATCTGTCACGCAAAAAAAGTTGACGGACAGACAGGCGGACAGACAAAGACAGACGGACAAAGTGAAAACTATAGGGCACCCGCATCTAGATGCGGGACCCTAATTACATGCATCCGCATCTCGATGCGGGGCCCTAATTACATGCACTATATATTCTTGGTTTATATGTCATATAAGAAATTATGTCAAAGATACTTTGATACTTTGAATATTAGTATCACTACATCCCTCGGCTAATTCCGTCAAAACTGAACATTATGACTGGTCTAACTTGAATTTTGTTAGCTATTTATTGCACAAACACTGTGTATACTGCATTTTGCAATGACTAGAATGCAATTAATGGAAAATAAAATTTCCAGTCATTCTGGTATGGATATATCAGGTTATGGCCTTTATCTGAAAAATCCAAAGCACCACTGTTTCAGCTCCAGTGTGATAATATCAAGCTTTTGAGGTTAAATATGGCTAAAAAAATATGTGAATTTGGTGCTCATTTGATGGTTTTGTACTAAAATAAACAAGACAGAGGCACATTCTAATTTTTGTGATTTTTCATCATACCACCATTGATTTTTCCCTATTTGTCTTTGTCAAACTGGGTCATTTTCTGAGAACCCTAGCACATTTACTGTCGTTTCAAATAAAACGAAACGTCTTACCTAATTAGATATAAAATGGGCCTCCACAAAAATTTTGAGGACAACTTTCATTTTATATTAGAAAATGCACTCTACCGGCAGAATACTACTAGCAAAGATCAAATTCACTTTCACTACCAACCCGTGAAAGGGTCATGACCTTTTTTGTCATTATTTTTACCAGAACAAATTTATTACAGCTGATAGGAATAAAATAAAGATTTTCTGGGGTACTTATGATGTTCAGCTTTCAAATAGTATTCAGGTTAATTACATCGGATCAGAACTATTTCAATCATCCCATAGAAATATCCATACTCCATTGATAAAGTACTATTTCAACATGCAATCCGGGTGAAAGAATTTCGTTTTTTGTGGTATGATACCTTCAGATGAATGACGGACACTAAGCCATTACAAAAGCTCATAATGGCTATAGCCAGTAGAGCTAAAAAGGAAATCTGAGGTTGACTTTTCACTCATAAGGCTCCTTTTTTGATATCTCTCATACAAAAACACACAGATGTGTTTATACATTTATTTCATTCTATATACAAGCCATACATTATATGATCATAATGAGAAAAAAAAGCTTTTGATTATATGTTAAGAGGTTATAATTATATACTGTACAAATTATATAATGTCAGGTAAACATTAAAAGATTCATTGAAATGTAAACAAAAAAGAATCAAAACCCCAAAACCATGCAATATATACATAATTAAACAAAGTTTTTTTATAAGATAAATATCACCCCCCCTTCCCAACAAAAAATATAATAGTTATGATTGACAATTCATAATATAGTTACATACAGTGATTTTATCTTTTATAAAAGGTTCAAAGGCAGGGAATCAAAGCAACAATGTTTCAATTTAGTCTGTTTTCCCAAAAATAAAATATCTTGTACAGAATTTTATACATTTGGAAATATGTTGCTACATATCAATTTACTCTAATGTCACTCTTAAAACAATTCATAACAACAAAAAATGCATGGGTGCTCCATGTATACATGTTTTGCCTCCACTAAAATAAATTGAAGAAACATTTCTCAATTTTTAAAAGGATTACAAAGTCCTTAAAAGCACCAAAAAGAGAAGTAATATATATCAAGACCGGATCAGGTAAATAGCATATCAAGAAAATTTGGGTGGAATCCGGAATGTTTTTTGCATGATGCATTTTGGCATGACAAAAAACCATGCTTCAGGTGCTGTAAAATATAGGTCACAGTCAGCACTAAAAGTATGCATTGTTGTTGTAATCCAAAAATGCATCAAACATATCAATATGGTGGGACATGTTAGTAAGCGTGAATGGACTTTAACCCATTCTACCTAACCAAGATGCTCATGCATAAAATGTAGGTTACTGACAGTATCCGAAGCATGCATTGCAGTTGTCATCCCAAAATGCATCATACAGGTGAGCTAAAAATCCCTTCAAAATTTGATGAAAAACTAGAGCTGTCGCCGATGGCGGCCAGTTATACCACCCGCCAATTGAACCCTGAATCAATATGGCAAGTGTAAATTTAAGTCTGTGTGGACACAGTACAGTTGTGGACACATTACAAATGTGGACACAGTACAAGTATATACACAATGATATACCTCTCCCTTTTATCCAGAAAATATTCAATTTCAGACAGAAACTATATAACTTCATGCACATCTTCAGGTGGTATACTACAACTGTGTAACATTTCTTCAATATCCAAGTACCTGTTTAAGAGAACATGCGCTGACAAGGTAAAATCCCATTTTTCTTCCAGAAAATATTCAAAGACGAATTATCTCCCCTTCAAAATTCCCAGCAGCAACCATATTATTTCATGCACATCTTCAGGTGGCGAACTACAACTGTGTAACATTTCATCAAAATCAAAGCAGCTAATTTGGATAATATGCGCTGACAATGTTCGCCCTCCCCCCCCTTTCCAGAAAATATTCAAAAACAAATTATCTCCCCTTCAAAATTTTGGACATCAATCATATTACTTCATGCACAAATTTGTAACATTTCAGCAAAATCCAAGCAGCGGTTTTGGAGAACATGTGCTTACAAGGTTCATCCTCCCCCTTTTTCCAGAAAATATTTAAAGACTTATTATCTCCCCTTCAAAATTTCGGGCAGCAGTCATTATTTCATGTACAACTTCAGGTATTGTACTACAACTGTGTTACAATTCATCAAAATCCAAGCAAGTCTTGGAGATTATGCCCTGACAAGGTTCACCCTCCCCCTTTTTCCAGAAAATATTCAAAGACAAATTATCTCCCCTTCAAAATTTTGGACAGAAACCATATTACTTCATGCATATCTTCAGGGGATGTACTACAACTGTGTAACATTTCATCAAAATCAAAGCAGCAGTTTTGGAGAACATGTGCTGACAAGGTTCGTCCTCCCCCTTTTATGTGTGCAACAGTCTCTCGCTATCTGTAATTCTTGACACCCAGACATGAACTATGTTATGGGTATTTGTGAGGTACACCTGGCTGTTTATTTCGTCTGGAGACAATGCAACAGTATAATGCTGCCTAAGCAGCACAAAAATCAAAGTGACAGGCTTTAACGGGAAGTGATGATTGATGGACTTGATAAGGGGAGACACATTACAACTCATCACAACTAAAGCTTCAGACCAAATATCAAATCATTACTACATACAAAATGCAAAAAAATCAAAGTTATCGGCAAACAGGAAGTAGATGAGTGACGGGCTTGAAAAGGGGAGACACAGTACAACTCATCATACCAAAGCTTCAGAACAAATATCAAATCATAACTACATACACAAGCTGAAAAAATCAAAGTTGTCTGCAAACAGGAAGTAGATAAGTGATAGACTTTAAAAGGGGAGACACTGTACAACTCATCCTACTCAAGCTTCAGATCAAATATCAAATCATTACTACATACACAAGCAGAGAAATCCTTGACGAAAAATTTCAATATATGGCTATAATGGAAAAAAATCGAAGTTATCAGCAAACAGGAAGTAGATGAGTGATGGACTTGAAAAGAGGAGAGACAGTACAACTGTTCATACCAAAGCTTCAGACCAAATATCAAATCATTAATATATACACAAGCTGAGAAATCCTTGACGAAAAATTTCAATATACAGCTATAAGGGAAAAAATCAAAGTAATCGGCAAACAGGAAGTAGATGAGTGAGGGACTTTAAAAGTGGAGACACGGTACAACTCATCCTACTTAAGCTTCAGACCAAATATCAAATCATTACTACATACACAAGCTGAGAAATCCTTGTCGAAAAATTTCAATATATGGCTATAATGGAAAAAAATTAAGTTATCGGCAAACGGGAAGTAGATGAGTGACAGACTTGAAAAGGGGAGACGCAGTGAACCTCATCATACCAAAGCTTCAGACCAAATATCAAAGCATTACTGAATACACAAGCTGAGAAATAATTTACGAAAAAATTCAATATATGGGTATTATGGGAAAAAATTGACTAAGTCGGTAAACAGGAAATAGTTTTTGCACAGGTCTGAAAATAAATCACACAATATGGCATGATCATACAAAGCTTCTGACACAATTTCAGATATGTACCTTTTACCATTGCTGAGATAAATGAGACGAAAATGTGTTACAGACGGACCCCCCCCCCCCCCACACACACACAGAGCGAAACACAGTATACCCCTATCCCCGATGGGGAGCGGGGGTATAATAATTAGATGGACACAATATGGAGTTTGACACAGTAATAAGCTAGACACAAACTTGGGAAAATCTTTTATAGATCAGAAACGGCAAGAGCTACTCAAAATCTGTGACTTCATACTGAAAGCTTGCATCAAAATAAATCCAATGAAAAAATCTGATACCGATGAGAAATACAAATTTAATCTAAGGTTATTTGCACAATTACAACTTTGTCTCTGTTTGGCCCCTTATAGCTCAGAAACGGTAAGAGGTACATCAAATCAGTCAACAAAGTACTTAAACCTTATAATAAGAGAAATCAGAAGAAACGCACCTCATTAAGATCTGATTAAAATAAAGCTTTAAGATATATTTTAAAAATTGCCTTTTTGGCCCTTTTGACCCCTAAAAGCTCAAAAACGGTGAGAGCTACCCCAAATCTGTGACATACTACCAAAAAAATCCCAATGAAATACAATGAACAAGATGTATTAGTGAAACACTACATATGCCCCCAGATTCCCAATTTTACCCCTTATGGACCCCTATGACCTTGACCTTTGACCATATTTTTTGGCATATTTATGTTCCTCTTGACTAGACCTATACACCAGCCAAGTATCAAAAGTTTACCTTATATATTTCAAAAGTTATAGCCAAGGTTAAAGTTTCAGACAGACAGACAGACAGGACAAAAACAATATGCCCCCGATTCTTGATCTGGGGGCATAAAAATTAAGATTTCACATATTTAGAAAAATTGCAATTTTGGTCCCTTTGACCTCTATAATCTCGAAAACAGTAAGAGCAATGCAAAATAAGTTTTGAATAATTCTGAATGCTTATATCAAGAGGAATCTAATGAAAAAAATTCCATCAAAATCTGATGAAAAATAAAATTAAAAGGTCATCTGCAAATTTGCAATTTTGGCCCCGTTTGGCCCTTCATAGCTAGCAAAGGAAAGAAGTTATCAAAAATCTAATAGTTGAGGACTATTTTAATTTTTCATGAGGAATCCACTGAAAAAAACTGCATCAAAATCGGACTAAAATTTTTTTTTTTTTTTTTTTTTTTTGAAAACTGCCCCTTTTGGCCCCATTTTGGGCCGTCTTTTAAAAATGGGAGGGGCCACAATAACCTTAACCAGACCAAACCTTCCTGTTGTGCCAAGGTACATTGTGTTAAAATTTGGTAAGGATTGATCAACTGGAACTAAAGTTATTAACCAAAAACAAAAGTGTCTACAGACAACGACGACAACGAAGCCAACGACAACGACAGCACCATACCATTATACTACCACAAAATTTTTGCGGTCCTATAAAAACTGCTTCAATATCTGACTAAAAATAAAAGGGAACTTAAATTTTTGAAATTCGTCCCTTTTGGGCCACATTTATCTAATGAACAGTACATGCCACTTGAAATTAGTTGGTATACTACTGATTGGAAATTTCCTGAGGAGCACACTAAAAGAAAAGAAACCCAATAAAAATCTGATAAATAATAATGTTAAATAAAACACCCGATTTAACCCCATTTTGGCTCCTTTTTTTAAACGGGTGGAGCCAACAACCCGACAAAATAAATGGTTCCTGAGAATGAGCTAAGAAACATCATACCAAAATTGCAAATGTTAAATTTGCAAAATATTGCTTGGGGTAAGCAAAAGGGCAACTAATCTTGCTACTCTCTCAGCATTAGGACGTTTTTCTTTGCACTTTGATAGAGTTAAGACAATACTGGCACAGACTTCAAAATTAAGATAACTCTTCCCAATCTTAAAAGAAGCTTACATAGAGTCTAAATGACTGTATGAATCCAAAGTCCACCTTGATACAGTTCAGTTTCATTCTTGCTTAATAATAAAAATGGACTGAAAAACCTTAGGAATAAAAGTCAAAAAATGTCCATTCATATGTAAGAAATACATATTTCAGTATTATGAAAACAATTGGAAGTCTCACATGCAGAATATCAAAGATGGCAAATTATGCAGCTACATAACGTTTAAATGTAACTTTAGATTAGAACAGTATTTGACAATTCTTCGATCCCCTGAGACAGAAAAAATATCGCAAGATTGCATATCTCTGCCCATCGACTTAGAATTGAACTTTGACATTATCAAGGTACTCTTTGACATTACAGGACATGCCTCAGGTGCAACTCAAGACATTAATAATGAGAAGCATTTTTCATTATTTTGCAAATCCTATGCAGATATGAGAAAAGAAACGTTGAAAAATATCCTTCTCATATGTCCAAATTTCAATTCATTCAGTCCTAATGATAAGATGATATGGCTTCTTAATTCGGATAATGTAGAAATATTAATGGATATTTGCAATCTCATTCAAATTAAGTAAAATATATAGTCTTGTATGTTATGGAATATAAACTTTCATAATTTATTTTTTATCATTCGGGCAAGGTCCATTGAGTGCCATGGAGCATTGTCCCTTGGTGCCCTCTGCAGTTTGGTTACCAATATGCTGGCTTATCTGCATTGGGCACGAGTACAGCACCTCTGGTCCTGGAGCCCATATTACAAGAAATTATTGCATTGTTCAGTGTTCAATGTAGTAACAAACCTAAATTACTACAACAATTGGCAAAGTGTCGGTATGTTATAAAGCAACGTCTCTTGGTGTCCTCAGCAGTTAAGTCAACAGAATAAAGCTGATTTTTCTGCTTTGGACATGAGGATAGCATGCTGTAACTTGTAGCATTTTCTATAAAATTGGAATAAATTAGATGACTGTCAAATTATAGCTCTATATCTAGGTCTATAACACTTAAGTTGGGGGGATAAAAATATTACCATTGGAAAAAGCACCCATTTTTTATTGGTTACCATCAAATCTATAGTCCAACCTTCTGATATAGCCACCTTTTGAACCAGGCAAAATTTTGGCGACAAGTGAGATTGGAGATATATTTAACTTTTTAACTTGAAAATGGGTGGTGATAAGTGTGGGATTCTTATTCAAGGGCACTGAGGGAGCACTGTTTATCTTATATGTACAAAATTTTCAAACTAAATTTCACTCAGGAATAATCATTCGAATGTGTATACGTTTAAAAAAAGTCAATTCATATCTAGACTTGTACACCAGATGCATAAGTACAATATGTAAATATATATCCTTTTACAAGAAAATACAAAAATAAATGTGACATGAGGTATGTTACGCTTTATATACATTATAGTATTTACAAAAATATGAAATTATTCATGTAAACTGATAAAATGGAAACATTATTAACAAGTTTTATAACAAAACAGGAAAAAGTGTAAATCAAAGTAATAAATAGCAACAAAAGGAAATAAATACTATTATTAAGTGTAATAAATACTTGATTTAAAGACATTGTATTTAAACATGTATGGCATTAAGGTTAGGGCATCTGTTATAAGACTGAGAAAAATTAGCCTCGCAATATTTTGCACTATATTCTGTATCACACAACACTTTCAAATGCACAAATAAAAAAATATGTTTTAAAGTGCCTTCTCTATATGCCATATAAATTTGAAAACAACAACTCAAATCAGTATAATAATTGATTAATAATAATAAAACAATAACATGATATATTTTCTTGATTATCTGATTTTGACAATCTTGCATCAAGGAAATTGACTGTATTTTTAAACTGCAATTTAAAATGAAACATCATTGAAGGTAGATTCCATCTAAATATCAAATACATTTAAGGTAGTACGGGAGTTTAAAATTGCGCATCATTCTTGCGCATGTGACAAAAACTGGAATTCACTATGGGAACGTTGTCTAAACCATTTCCAATATCTTGTAATAGTTAAGTTTGATGAAATATGCCCCTTTTATTGCGTAACCATGCAGAAAATCGACATTTCAGCTAACTCCAGTTCAATTAAGGGGAGATAATTTGTATAGAAATAATAGAAAAAAAATGTGTTTTTCGCGATTTATTCAAAAATAAGTTCGGTGACCTCCAATTTTTTTTCATGGAAATTGAAGGGCAGTATATTAACTATTAATTTACCAATTTTAAAAAAATTCTATCTGATGTAACTAAAATAATTTAAAATTTTGTTAGAAATTTGTTAGAATTTGCTAATTTTCCCTATTATTTCAACCAAAATAGCAGATTTTTACATTTCATATTTCATTCTTATATGGCCGGTGACCCCTTTTTTTTATTTTATTTTTCGTATGCTCTAATAACAAAGGGTAAATCATGAAAATATCAGAAAATTCTATCTGACAAAATTTTAGACCCCCGTACCACCTTAAGCAAACTGAACTGGTTTTCAAAAGTGCACAGCATAAATCTCGATTGGTCTAGTACCCCGCTTGCTCAAAGATACTTTTGTGTCAAACTTTTCCAGAAAATTTGTTTCCTACAAGACTGAGTGAATCAGCTGCTATTAAGTTTAGGTATGAAACTATCAATGCAAGATATCTGAATACCAAAACAAAATTTCATGGTCAAAGGCCTTATTTATCTTAACAAGATGTGTTTTATGAAACACTTATGCCCCCGGGTAGAAGTAAAGAAGAAACATTTAGCAACTTTGAACAATGTCCTTCTGACAAAATAATTTGTAGAAATAAATTCTGGTATCAACAGAAAAGTTTAATCACATCAAATGATGATTGCAATTGGATGCAAACACGGAAGTCACCCAAATGAACCCTTCCAATCATCATCCAAG
>MJUU01033563.1:0-20439 GCA_002080025.1 Modiolus philippinarum | reverse complement strand
ATACTGGTTCCCCAAAAGTGGAGGAATACACAGAAGAGAAGAAATGAAATAATAGATATTTTTAGTAACATCCCTCATCATTGATATATATATAATATTTATATAAATACCTGTAAAACGAAAGTGAATAAAAGAAGAAAATATGCTGAATGATTTAAACAATCTTTTTACAAAAAAAGAAATTCTATAGATATCAAGAAACATTTCATCATAAATGAGTTTAATTTCTATATATATATAAAATAAAACAAAGTAATATTTCATTTTTTTGGTGAAATTTTATCGGACAGTCACATGCCAAGGTCAAGGTCACAAGGTCAAATATTCTGGTACCAACTGAAAGGTCTCTCCACAAGGAATACACATGCAAAGTATGAAAGAACTATCACTTACCATTCAAAAGATATGCTCAATGTTAAAAGTTTTTATGCAGTTTTTCACAGGCCAAGGTCAAGGTCACAAGGTCAACTATTCTGAAACCAATTCAAAGGTCTTGCCACAAGGAATGCACATGCAAAATATGAAAGCCATATCACTTACCATTCAAAAGATATACCCAATGTTAAAGTTTATTATTTTTTTCAAAAAGTCCATCACATGTCAAGGTCAAGGTCACGAGGTCCAAAATTTTGGTATAGTTGGAAAGGTCTTGCCACAAGGAATGCACATGCAAAATATGAGAGCCCTATCATTTACCATTCAAAAGATATACCCAATGTTAAAGTTTTTTGTGGACAAACACACAAACAAACAGACAGACAGACCAAAAACTATATGCCCCCCCTCCGAAACTTCGTTTCACGGGGGCATAATTATTAAATTGAAATGGACAATCAAACAAGTTGGATCATATATTTCATCAAGATTTTATATAACTGTAGCTTATCAATGAGGCCACTGCAAAAATTTATAGATATTAGAAAGGTAAACTGACCAAGATCCAGTCTGAATATCAATATAACTTTCTCATGTCAAATAATGTTTGCAATGAGCAAATTTAATCATTTGTTAATAGGCAATAATTGTCTTATTCTTTTCCTTATTTCAGGATTTTTTCTGGGTGTTTGTTGATTTTTGTTATTTTTTTTAATCTGTATTTTCTGCTTAATGTTAAGTTCAAATTTAGTACATGCTTTAATGTAAATTTAAGCATTTTTGGCCATATGATGATAAACCGATATTTATTAACATATTTGATTGAGAGCACAAAACCAAACATAAAAGTGATACAAACATGACAACATCCATATACTGTAAACCAACTTATTTTTGTGTTTTGTCCCTTCTGATGAAGTTTGCAGACTTATTTCTGAGATTTTCTATTTCTGTTAGTGCATTTTGTCAAGATTTGAGCTATTCGTGACGATTTATTTTTGCGATATTTTTACGCACGCGAAAGTTGCGAAAATAAATCACTTGCGAAAAAAAGTTTGTTTACAGTATATTGAATTTTTACATTCTTGTATATGTTGTGTACAAGTTGTAATTTTGTACAAGTTGTAATTTTGTACAAGTTATAACATGTACAGAAATGTTTGACAAGTTATCAAAGATTGACAGTACTTTCATTTGATCAAGAACTCGGACAAATGAATGCTATGTGTCAAACCAATCGGTAGGAAATAAAAATAAAAGACTGAAAATAGTGGAGATGACAAAATAAAAGTTTCCTTGAAACACATTACTTTATTTTCTGAAATGAGTGTACGACTTTTTTGTGTACAAAAATGAAAATAAGTAAATACTGTATTTGAACTGAAATCTACTGAATTACTAAATTGAATTCTGTTTGTCAAGCCAGATACAACATGTTATAAGTACTTTTTCATAAGATTTTCCTTAAAAGAATCACATTTTTCAATTATTTACATCCATTTGGAAAGCGATTTATTATTTTTTTTAGATGCAAAGAAGTAGGTTGTAGGGATATAAAACCAGAGGCTCCCAGGAGCCTGTATCTCTCACCTGGCTTTCATTTGCCACAATCAAGTTAACATTGTAAGTTATACAGTTGAACTTCGGTCTCTCCAACTTCGGTAGCTTGAACACCACCAATATCTTGAACTGTATCTAAAGTCTGATCATGTTTTACTATATTTCTTTGTTGTGCTTTCTTGCTAAGGATCACTTTCGACACCAGTTTTGAAGTTGAGACATTATTTTGTGAATGGCTGTCAACGACAATTTCTAACACCATATTTTTAAGTCACGACATCAATATCAATTTGGAAACCAAATTTCATTGAAATAGGAGAATGTTGAATTTTTCTGGACTTTTTTTGACAGCCATTTGAAAATGGCAGTCAACAAACAATTGTCAACACCTGTTTTGAAGTAGCGACATCAATATCTATTTGGTAACCAAATTTCATTGAAATCGGACAATGTTGCATTTTCCTGCTTTTTTTGGCATCCATTTTGGAAATGGCGGTCAACGAACAATTTTCAACACTGGTTTGAAGTTACGACATCAATATCTGTTTGGAAACCAAATTTTATTCAAATCGGACAATGTTGAATTTCCCTGCCTTTTTTGGTGGCTATTTTGAAAATGGCGATCAACAATCAATTTTTAACACCAGTTTTGAAGATGTGACCTCAATACCTACTTGGAAACCAAATTTCATTGAAATCGGACAATGTTGCATTTTCCCACTCGTTTTGGCGGCCATTTTGAAAATGGCAGTCCATGAACAATGTTCAAAACCTGTTTTGAAGTCGCAAAATAGAAACCAAATTTTATTGAAATCGGACAATGAAGAATTTCCCCCATCTTTTTTGGCGGCCATTTTGAAAATGGCGGTCAACGAACAATTTTTAACATCAGTTTTAAAGCTGCGACATCAATACCTATTTGGAAACCAAATTTCGTTGAAATCTGACAACGTTGAATTTTCCCGCCTTTTTTTGGCGGCCATTTTGAAAATGGCGATCAACGAACAATTTTCAAAACCAGTTTTGAAGTTGCCACAGCATGGCAAACATTTTATCAATTTACACTTAACCTTCATCCTCTATAGTTTTAGAAATAAAAGACTAAAAAAAACGAAAATTTTAAAAATTCTGTGAAACAAGAGGCTCTCAAGAGCCTGTATCGCTCACCTGACTCTTGATTAACATAGACATTTTATGTTAAAGAGCCCTTATATATAATTAAACTATAAATCCAATATCCCTAATTAGTTAAAGGGGAGAAGACCTCTGTTAGTTTAACATTGGACCCCATGGGAAACACTAAGTTCCCTGCTGGCTGCCATGTTGGATATCGCGCTGACCTGAAAAACACTTTTTTGCAAGAGACCACTCAATGACTATTGAGGCCAAATTTTGTTCCAATTGGCTCAGTACATTCAGAGGAGAAGATCTTTGAATGTGTTTTCCCATAGGGTCCAATGTTAAAACTATGTTCCCCACTGGCGGCCATGTTGAATATTGCGCTGACCTGAACAACACGTTTTTTGCAAAGGACCACCTAAGGACTATTGTGGCCAAGTATGGTTCCAATTGGTCCAGTAGTTTCAGAGGAGAAGATCTTTGAAAGTGTTTTCCCATAGGGTCCAATGTTAAACTATGTTTCCCCCTGGCGGCCATCTTGAATATTGCGCTGACCTGAAAAACACATTTTTTGCAAAGGACCACCTGAGGACTATTGTGGCCAAGTTTGGTTCCGATTGGTCCAGTAGTTTCAGAGGAGAAGATCTTTGAATGTGTTTTCCCTTAGGTCCAATGTTAAACTATATCCCCCGCTGGCAGCCATGTTGAATGAAGCGCAATCCTGAAAAACACCTTTTTGTAAGGAACCACCAAAAGACTATTGTGGCCAAGTTTGGTATCAATTGGCTCAGTAGTTTCAGAGAAGATCTTTAAAAATGTTTTCCCATAGGATCCAATGTTAAAACTATGTTTCCCGCTGGCGGCTATCTTGAATATAGCACTGACCTGAAAAACACCTTTCTTGTAAAGGACCACCTAACGACTATTGTGGCCATGGTTGGTTCCAATTGGCCCAGTAGTTTCAGAAAAGAAGATCTTTGAATGTGTTTTCCCATAGGGTTCAATTTTAAACTGTGTCCCCCTCTGACAACCATGTTGATTGTAGCGCAATCCTGAAAAACACCCTTTTTGTAAGGGACAACCCAAAGACTACTGTGGCCAAGTTTGGTACCAATTGGCTCAGTAGTTTCAGAGAAGAAGATTTTTGAAAATGTTTTCCCATAGGGTCCAATGTTAAAACTATGTTCCCTGCTGGCAGCCATCTTGGAAATTGCGCGAACCTAAAAAACACCCTTCTTGTAAGGAACCACCCAAGGACTATTGTGACCGAGTTTGGTTCCAATTGGCTAAGTAGTTTCAGAGAAGAAGATCTTTGAAAGTGTTTTTCCATAGGCTCCAATGTTAAAACTATGTTTCCCGCTGGCGGCCATCTTGGAATTCATGCAGACCTTAAACACACTTTTTTTGTAAGGGATCACCCAAGGACTATTGTGGCCAAGTTTGGTTCCAATTTGCCCAGTAGTTACAATGGAGAAGATTTTCGAATGTAAAGGGTCCAATGTTAAAACTATGTCCCCCGCTGGTGGCCATGTTGAATGTAGTGCGATCCTAAAAAAACACCTTTTTTGTAAGGGACCATCCAAAAACTATTGTGGCCAAGTTTGGCACCAATTGGCTCAGTAGTTTCAGAGAAGAAGATCTTGGAAAATGTTTTCCCATAGGGTCCAATGATAAAACTATGTTTCCCGCTGGCGGCCATCTTGGAAATCACGCGGACCTAAAAAAAACACCTTTTTTGTAAGGGACCACCAAAGGACTATTGTGGCCAAGTTTGGTTCCAATTGGCTCAGTAGTTTCAGCGAAGAAGATCTTTGAAAGTGTTTTCCCATAGGGTCCAATGTTAAAACTATGTTTCCCGCTGGCAGCCATCTTGGAAATTGGGCAGACCTAAAAAAAAACACCTTTTTTGTAAGGGACCACCCAAGGACTATAGTGGCTAAGTTTGGTTCCAATTGGCCCAGTAGTTTCAGAGAAAAAGAATTTGAAACGTTTTTCCCATAGGGTCCAATGTTAAATTTTGGTCCCAGCTGGCGGCCATCTTGGATGACGTACAGACCTGAGCGACACAATATTAAAGGGGACCACCCAAGGACTATTGTGGCCAAGTTTGATTTCAATTGGCCCAGTGGTTTCAGAGGAGAAGATCTTTGAATGAAAAGTTTACGGACGGACGACAGACGCAAAGTGATTGGAAAAGCTCACCCTGGCATAGCCAGGTGAGCTAAAAAGGCCAATCACTCCTACAAGGGTTTTTGTATTTTGTTCAAAATTTTAGGGTGGGTAGATCTTGCTATGCTGAACATTTTTGCAATTTACACTTGACCTCTATCTGTTACACTTTTTTAAACTAGAGGCTCAGAGACTGAGCCTGTATCGCGCACCTGACGAAATGCTTTGTCTATGCCATGCTTGACCAAAAAAGATGTTTTTTATCAATGGGGTCTAATCTTTAGCTATTTTCTCTATTAGCACCAGTGTTTTTTGTCTGATCCTATTGAAATGAGTATTCTTTGCAAAGGAACTTCAATACATCACTCCAATACAGTTTAGTTAAATTTGCTAATTTAATAATGAAAAATATGGTTTTCACAATAAATGTACCTGGCTATAATGTTAAACTATGTTCTGAACTGGAGACCTTGTTTTTTTATCAGATCTAAATGAAATGGGCATTTTTTTGTAAAATACCTTCTGTACACCATTCGTGTTGAAGTTTTGTTGATTTTGCTTCACTGGTTTCAGTGACTTTCCCATAGGGTCCAATGTTAAACTATGTTCCCTGCTTGCGGCCATGTTTTCTATCCGATTGTAACTAAATGAGCAATCTTTGTTAATGACCTTCCATACAAAATTCCTGTAAAGTTTGGTTGAATTTGCTTCAGCAGTTTCAGAGGAGAAGATTAAAATGAGACTTTTCCAATAGGGTCCAATGTTAAATGCAAGTTCCACGCTGACGGCCATGATTTTAGTCAAATTAAAACAAAATTAGCAATCTTGGTACAGGACCTTAAGCACATCTTTCCTGTAAAGTATGGTTGAATTTGCTTCATTGGTTTCAGAGCAGAAGATGAAAATGTGATTTTTCCCATGGGGTCCAATGTTAAATCTAAGTTCAGCACTGGCAGCCATGTTTTATGTCGGATAGCAACGAAATGAGCAATCTTTGTAAAGGACCTTCCATACATCATTCCTGTAAAGTTTGGTTAAATTTGCTTCAGCGGTTTCAGAGAAGATTAAAATGTGATTTTCCCGCGCTGGGGGCCATGTTTTTAGTCGGAAAGGAAATGAGCAATCTTTGTAAAGGTCCTTGAGTACATCATTCCTATAAAGTTTTGTTAAATTTGCTTCAGTAGTTTCAGAGGAGAAGATGAAAATGTGAAAAGTTTAATGGACGGACGGACGGACGATGGACGCCAAGTGATGGCAATAGCTCACACTGACCCTTTGGGTCAGGTGAGCTTATAAAAAATGCAAAAATTTTGAAAATTTTACGGAAAAAGGGCAATAACTCCAAGATGGGTTTTCAGATTTTCTTCAAAATTGCACGGTAGATAGATCTCATCATGCTGATCATTTTTACACTGTCAGATTTTTGATATCTGTAACGGTTTTTGAGTTATTGGTCAAAAACTGCAATTTACCCCATCTTCTATTTTTAGCAATGGCGGACATATTGTTTGACCAGCCGACTAATCGAACATAATTTTGAAAGTGCATACCCTGGTGATGATTTTGGCCAAGTTTGGTTACAATGTGCCCAGCAGTTTCAGAGGAGAAGATTTTTGAAATTATTGATGGATGGACGACGGACCGACGACAGACGACGGACAGACTACAGACGACGGACGCAAAGTGATTGCAAAAGCTCATATGGCCTTTTAGGCCAGGTGAGCTAATAAAACTAGAAGTTATCCTGACCACTTTTTTTATTTCAATTTCTGAAAAATATGGTAGGCTCTCCCGTAAAACAGAAAATTAAAAAATGTTGGCCTAATTACTTGATGTTTGTTTTGGATTATTGGATTATTAACTAAGTTTTGAATTTCTTAACACAAATGTCTGTTTTTTGCAAATCTGTTGCAAAAAAAATTTTAGGCTTTAATAATGTCAGTAGGTATGGATGTCAACTCAACTTGTGCAATATTTCTGTACAAGTTATAACTTGTACAAAATCATAACCTGTACACAACATACATGTATATATATATAAACAAGACAAATAAATAATTGAAGCATTCTATGATTTTTCATTGAAAAATTTATCTTTTTTGCAATTTACAGGTACAATGTAAGCTTAAATTGATTCTAGCAAGATTTTAGGTCATAGAATTTGTCAAATATGGTTAAAACTCTTTACAATTCCATAAAAGCAATATGTAAATATTCATCTTTAGATGATGAAGTTGGACAAAACCAACTATTTCATTATACAAGAAAATCCATAGCATTGACAATTGTTCCCAATGTGTAGACACAAAAATATTATGCATAAGCATAATCCAATTTTAAATTACAAGCATAATCCAATTGTAAGTTGGGTTAAATTTGTCACTGACAAAAAAGTAAGACAAAATAGACACAGCAGAAAAACATAACATTAAAACATAATGGCAAAATATTCAATAAAATATAAAAGGCAAAATAATAGATATAAAAGGTGAAAGCACAAAACACTACATACAACTACGATTACAAGACCCATTTAACATCATTGCATAGTAGACATCTGAATTATTATTAAGATCAAAGAAGGAACATTTAACTTGAATTGTCAGATTACCATAGACAATTCTTGTCATAAAAAATTTTGTATCCCAAAGTTGATGAATTTGTTTTGAAATGTGAATTTAACATAAAAGTAAAGAGAGGAAAATCAATTGATGAAATTCACTTATTAGAGTGTAAGGTTTTCTTATGTTCTCAAGTGAAATATATTCAATTGTACATGTATATGTATTATCCTTGACTGTATAATAAAGAAATGTAACACAATAAAATTCTTCATCAGAAAGTCAAAATTGCATTGGAAAATGCGAAAGTATATGTGTAATATATAAACATTGAAGGTGTTTTTACCATTTCTATTCACTGAATAAACTTTTTATTGCAGTTTTTGTTATAATAAATAAATAAAGTAAATACTGGCCATGTACAAGTACCAATTTGATAAACCCATAAAATTTTCATTGTTTAATTCATTAGACATAATGCAAAAATCAAAAGAAAAGTACATTTTGTATAGAAGAACCAATCTATGAATTCAGAGAGTAAAACCTATCTTGCTCACCTGACATGAATTCAATTTACAATGAAAGGATATGAAGTAAATGCACATGATACGACCGCAGCATGTCAAACACTGAAATTTGAACAAGTGTATTTCAAAATGATTGAGGACACCGTAAAGAGTAAATGGACCTCAATAGAGCTTGACCGAGTAATTAGCTGCACACAAACTGAGGAAAATAAAAATTAGCCCTTATAATTCCTTATATATATTGGAAATGGTAAGAGGTATGTCAAATTGGTCAACATACTACTTTAACTATAAGATAAGAGGAATCCCATTAAAATCCAATACAAAAAAAGATTTTACATATTTTCAGCCCTTTCGACCCCTTATTTTTATTATTGGGAGGGGCCAAAATTACCAAAAACCAACCCCAGCCTTCCTTTTGTGCCAATGTACACTGTGTTAAAATTTCATAAGGATTGGCCAACTGGAACTTAAAGTTATTGACAAAAAACAAAAGTGTCTACAGACGACAACGACCACGACAGCACCAACCTCAATTTTTTTCGGTCATATAAAAAATGTGTATTTGCAGAATAACTCTTATTATGAACAAAACTTTTAATTTTCTTTCAATGAACAAATAAAGGGATATGGAGTCTTGTAATGTCACAAGTGTTTCATTGTTAGGAAGAACAGTCACTTTATCTTTGGTTATTTACATATTGTAGCATTACAAGGACATTACAATGAATGCTTACAACACCACACCTCACCAACAATAAGAATTTAGTCATATGACATGCATGTTATGTCACAGAGCTATTTGCACTTTTTAAGATATTTTTAAGCTTTAGCTGGCAGTAATTCAAAACAAAAACAGTACCAAACTATTGTCCAAATTAGAAAAATTTTCACAATCTTTTTTTCATATTTTTGAACACAGAGGTGGGTATCTTGCTGTGTTTGGTGGTTCATAGTCAAATAAAGGGCTACGCCGAGCGCAGCATGATACGACCGCAGCATGTCGTCCACTGAAATTTGAAAAAGTGTAATTCAAAGTCAGTATGGACATAGGAAAGAGCTTGACACAATAATTAGATGGACGCAATAAGGAGATTGACCCAGTAATTAGCTGGACACAAACTAGGGAAAATAAAAATTAGCCCTTATGACTCCTTATGATTCCTCTTTGACCCTTTATAGCTCAGATACAGTAAGAGCTGCACACAATCCATTGACATGCTGCTGAAGGCTTATATCAAGAGGAATCAAAAGAAAAAAATCCCATCGAAATGCGATGAAAAATAAAAATTTTAGGTAATCTGTAAATTTACGATTTTGGCCCCCTCCAGCCCCTCATAGCTCGGGAACGGCAAGAGCTACGCCCAATCAGTTGAAATACCACTGAAAGCTTACATCAAGTAGAATCCAAAGAAAAAACTCCCATCGAAATCCGACAAAAAATAAAAATTTTAGGTTATCTGTAAATTTTATGATTTTGGCCCCCTTTGGCCCCTCAACGGTAAGAGTTACGCCAAATCCCTTGACATATTTATATAACTGAAAGCTTACATCAAGAAGAATCCAAAGAAAAAAAAATCCCATCAAAATCCGATGAAAAATAAAAATTTTAGGTTATCTGTAACTTTACAATTTTGGCCCCCTTCAGCCCCTCATAGCTCCGAAACGGTAACAGCTACACCAAATCCGTTGACATACTACCTATTTTAATGTGAATGCGGACACAGTATATTTAAAGAGCTTAAGCTTAATAAGGAGCTAGACACAGTAATTAGCTGGACACAAAGGCCGGGGGAACATAAAAAAAAGCCCTTTTAATTCCTTAAAGCTATGAAAAACTGTAAGAGTTACACAAAAACTGTTGACAAACTTACGAAAGCTTACATCAAGAGGAATCAGAATTAAAAGAAAAACATTTAAATCCTATAAAAATAAAGATTTATGATATTTTGAAAAATAGCAAGTTTGGCACCTTTGACCCCTTACAGCTCCAAAACCATAAGAAATATGGCTTATCTATTTGGCATACTGCTGAAACCTTACAAAAAGAGGAATCAAAAGGAAAATATCCAATCAAATTCTGATGAAAAAGAAAGATTTTACATATTTTGAAAAATAGCAATTTTGGCCCCTTTGACCCCTTATACATGTAGCTGGAAAAGGCCTAACTGCCAAATCTTTTAGCATACCAATATACGACCTTAAAATTTTTTGCGGTCGTACAAAAATTGCATTTGTTTTTACCAGAGTAATATCTTGATTGGTGGCCTGGGTATTCAACCTAAAGACCATTCAACCAAATATAAGTTTCAAATAGACAATTAAGTATGTAGTTTCAGATATATTTTCATTTAACCTGATACTTTGAATGTGCAAATAATTGGCAAAAATGGCACAGCAAGGGTCATCTGACGAAATTCTAAAAGTGGACCATCCAAAAACTGTTTCGTCAAATTTGTTCCAATGTGCAAGGGACCACCAAATAACTATTGTAGCAATTGGCCTAATAGTTTCAGAGGAGATGACCTTTGAATGTATTTTCCAATAGGGTACAATGTTAAAACTACAATGTTGGTGGCCATGCTATATGTCGTAGTAACCTGAAAAACATCTTTTATGCATGCGACCACCCAAGTACTATTGTGGCCAAGTTTCGTTCTAATTTGCTCAATTGTTTCAGAGAAGATGATCTTTAAACACATTTCCCATAGAGTTAAATGTAACAACTATGTTTCCATGGTGGCCATCTTTGATATAGCATGGACCTAAAAAGCACCTTTTTGCAAGGGACCACCAAAGGACTATTGTGGCAAAGTTCGGTTCAAATTGGCCCAGTAGTTTCAGAGGAGAAGATCTTTGAATGTGTTTTCCCATAGGGTATCATGTTAAAACTATGTTTCCAGCTGGCAGATATGTTGGATATAGCACGGAGCTGAAAAACATTGTTTTTGCAGGGGATCACCCAAGTACTATTGTGGCCAAGTTTTGTTCCAATTGGCTCAGTTGTTTCAGAGAAGAAGATATTTGAACGTGTTTTCCCATAGGGTCCCATGTTAAAACTATGTTTTCTGCTGGCATCTATCTTGGATATAGCGCAGACCTTAAGAACACCATTTTTTGCAAGGAGCCACCTAAGGACTATGTGGCCAAGTTTGGTTCTAAGTGGCCCAGTTTCAGAGAAGATCTTTGAATGAAAAGATTATATGCGACAGACAGACTGACATACTACAGACAGACGGATGACGAATGCAAAGTGATGGTAAAAGTACACCCTAGCATTAGCCAGATGAGCTAAAAATCCCATCGAAATCCCACAAAATTAACAATTTAAAGTAATATGCACATTGCATTTTTGGCCCTGTTTGGCCCCTTATAGCTCTGAAAGGAAACAAGTTACCAAAAATCAAATAGTTAAGCACTTTGTCAATTTTTCATAAGGAATCCATTGAAAAAATATGCATCAGAAATGGATGAGAAATAAAAAAACAATTTTTTAAAGATTCGCCTCTCATGGGCACCATTTATCTTGCGACTTGAAAACTGTTGACAAATTGCTGATTGGAAATTTCCTCAAGAGCACACTGAAAAAAAACCCATTAAAACCTGATAATTAACTAGAGGCTCAGACACTGAGCATGTATCGCTCACCTGACAAAATGCTGAAGCAGGGTTTTCGATGTTCTGCATGGTGGCCATGTTTTTTATGTGAATTTCCCATAGGGCCAAATTAAACTATGTGCTGGCGGCCATATTTTTAATTGGATCCAAATGAAATGAGCAATCTTTGTTAAGGACCTTCAATTCATCATTCCTGTAAAGTTTGGTTGAATTTGCTTCAGCGGTTTCAGAGCAGAAGAAGAAAATGTGAATTTTCCCATAGGGTCCAATGTTAAACCTAAGTTCTGCGGTGGTGGCCATGTTTTTTATCAGATCGAAACGAAATGAGCAATCTTTGTACAGGACCTTCCATACATCATTCCTGTAAAGTTTGGTTGAATTTGCTTCAGTGGTTTCAGAGGAGAAGATGAAAATGTGAATTTCCCATAGGGCCAATGTTAAACTATCTTCCGTGCTGGCGGCCATTTTTTTTTTTATCGGATCAGAACGAAATGAGCAATCTTTGTTAATCATTCCTGTAAAGTTTGGTTGAATTTGCTTCAGCAGTTTCAGAGGAGAAGAAGAAAATGTGAATTTTCCCAAAGCGTCCAATGTTAAACCTAAGTTCCGCGCTGGCGGCCATGTTTTTTATCGGATCGGAACGAAATGAGCAATCTTTGTAAAGGACCTTCCATACATCATTCCTGTAAAGTTTGGTTGAATTTGCTTCAGTGGTTTCAGGAGAACATGAAAATGTGAATTTCCCATAGGGCCAATGTTAAACTATGTTCCGTCATGGCGGCCATGTTTTTTATCGGATCGGAACGAAATGAGCAATCTTTGTTAAGGACCTAAGTCCATCATTCCTGTAAAGTTTGGTGACATTTGCTTTAGTGGTTTCAGAGGAGAAGAAGAAAATGTGAATTTTCCCATAGGGTCCAATGTTTAACCTAAGTTCCACGCTGGCGGCCATGTTTTTTATCGGATCGGAATGAAATGAGCAATCTTTGTAAAGGACCTTTAGTACATCATTCCTATTAAGTTTGGTTGAATTTGCTTCAGTGGTTTCAGAGGAGAAGATGATTATGTGAAAAGTTAACAGACGACGGACAGACGACGAACGCCGGACGCCAAGTGATGGCAAAAGCTCACACTGACCCTTCGGATCAGGTGAGCTTATAAAAATTGAACAGTCAAATATTTGAAAACACCCAATTTTGCGCTTTTTGGTCCCTTTCATAACGGGAGGGGCCTTAAAATCATAAACCATTCCAAGTCTTCCTTTTGTGCAAAGGAAAGTTGTGTTAAAATTCTATAAAGATTGATCAACTGGAACAAAAGTGTCTTCATACAACGATGCAGACTAGGATGAAGACGCCGACAACGACAGAGCCATACCATTATACGACATAAAAAATTTTGCGGTCATATAAAAAACGGGCATGGCCACAATGCCCAAAACCAATCCCAGGCTTCCTTTGGTGCCAAGGAACGCTTAAATTTCAAAATGATTGGTTACCTAAAACTTAACATATGGCAGCAAAAAGGCATCTATAGACGTAGACGGAGATGCTAGTATGTATATCATACCATTATACCACAAAATATTTTTTCACTTGTATAAAAATGTGACGGTGAAAAAGAGGTGAGGGGTATAAAAAGATCATTAAAGATCAAGAAAATTTTACAGTATTATGAAAAAAAATCCTATGAATGATTAAAAACAAACAACAATGCACTCATAACATAATATGACTGTGGTCGAATTAAAAATAAATATCTATATATCATTATGTACAGTTTACAGAAGCAGAAAATTTCCATTCCACTATGTAAACATTTCTTTTGTACAAATCTATTTTTCTGTATTAACTATTTCATCAATTCACTAAATAATTCATTCTAATTCATTCTAAAGAAAAGATATAATAAGGTATATAAATGGAAAACAATAACATTTTGAAAGACAGCATACCTATTCAGTAGAATTACTGTACAAAGATTTTTATCACAACATGAATGAAAAAAAGTTGATGTAATGATGGAGCTTTGTAATCATTATGTATTTGGATATTGGGATACGTGCACTGGGTTTTGAACACCAAAACCACATCTTGGATCATTTAAAAAAAAGGAACATCAACTATTGACAAAGAAATTCATTGATAAGCAATGAAGGGATATCCATTAATATGGGTGAATTCAAGTGAAAAGATTATATTGAGTGCCAATTACAATGCAACATTTACCAGGATGTTTACTTTTAACTACATAAAAAAATAAGTAAATCCGACCATTCTAGGCTTTGCTAAGATTTCCTCCTGTATGCATAATGAACATTTCTGGCAATTTTAAGAGCATCCTTATATCATTGAGTTTTACACTTTATCAACCATAAAAATGGCCAAAGTCTGATGCACTTTACAATTTTCCGTACAATTTTTAATGCAGCCTGAGAATTTTTTGTTGAAAAGTTTGATTTTTGATTTTGGCACCTGTTAGGATGAAGCAAAAAGTCTTTTCAAAAAACAATTATACATGTAAATGGGAATGTAGCTAACTGTTCAAGAAAAGTGTTTCGAAAATTGATGAAATTGGGTTAAGGGAGTATGAGTGTCAGATTTCAGAAGCATTCGATATCCTTGGGTTTTATTCTCTCAAACAGGGTTAAATTTTTTTGCACATGAATCATATTTTCTTGGTCATAGGTCACTTTAACATGCAATAGACAATATGCAAAATTTTATCAACTTCCAATTATATTTTCATATATTTTAAGGCATATAAACAGCTAATGGAAAATGAAGGAAACTCTAGAGAGAACTGTTTATAGCTTTGAAAATTAAGGGTCAAATTATCTGCAATGGACACAAACAGACACTGTTATTCCTCATAATAAGTATTCAGGGTGCTTAAAAAATTGAAAAAGGGAGTGTTAAATAAGAACTGTACATTTCACACGTTTTGTTACAGAATTGACATTTACCTTTTAGTAAGCCATTTGGTATGTGTATATTTTTGAACAGAAGTACGGCACTTATAAACAGAGAAAACAAAGTTCAATCTGAACGAGTACATTTACACTGATCGCAGGATTCTTGAGGACCCCTAAGATTTTCAAACATAATTAAGGTAAGGGGAGCACCTATAGCAGCAGGGCCCCTTAAACAAGGATTATGGTAAGTTGAATCATACCATCTTCCTAATCTGAATCTGAATCAGAGTCTAAATTAATTATTTTTGTTTTTTTCATATTTTCATTTAATGCTTCAACTGGCATAGATTTTACAAATGACATTCTCATACTTCTCTCAATTAATTCTAACCTCTTTAAGTCTATCTGTTCTGAAAAGCCACTGGAACCTCTTAAACTCTTCATTCTGTTTGTAATTTTTGGTCTAAACGTTAGATGATTTATTATCATCCAGATAGCAACAATAGATGAAATACTAACATTTTCAAAATCATCTTTCCATAGAGGAATTGGATTTTCATTTCTAAGGAGTATATCATTGTCAGTATCATACATGTAAATGTCAAAACTATCCTTGCATATGGCTATTGTCGGGATTATTGAAACAATATCAGATGATGGTGCCTGCAACTGCCTTCGATACTGTCTGACTTTCTGGTAGAAAGAAAATGTTATAGCTATTGAAGCAATCTGATTTTCACCCTCAGGACTTCTAAGGAGGTCCTGGCTCCTTTTTACTTCCACCATTTGCATATCACTGTCTTCATCCACCTCCTGTAGCTCTTGTAGCTGACTTCTTTTTGGGACAACTATGCTACAGCTACCAGCTCCTTTAGGGAGAACAACTATGTCTGGTCTACCATGAAACAGAAATGGGCTTCCTACAAAACAAATTTTAATTTTTAGGTACCGGTACATGTACATTAAAAGAGCAGCTCATTTCAAACAACTTTTGAGGAAATTTTGTGATATGTTTTGTTAAATGTATATGAAAACTATCACTATAAACAGAAGTGTATACTCAAAAAACAAATTCAATTTAATTATGTTCAATTCTAATATGGGAACAATGGAAACCATGACGACCAGCCATATGAAAATCTCCAATAACATTATGAGCGACTTCACAAAAGTCTTTATGCTGAAACAGAGTTTGTCATAATGTTTTGTGCACAAAAACGTCAGTAAATCGTATGTAATGTTTGTCCTTACCATGTACGCTATAGGTCAGCACAGATCATTAAATGTCATATTTGAATCGAAATAATTCATGTTCGAAAATGGTTTCTAGTTGATTTACATATGAGTGTCCATTATTTTCGTTTATTTTACCCCTCGCTCCGCTACGCTACGCTCTGGGTAAAATATTCACGAAAATAATGGCTACCCATATGTAAATCTCCAATAAACCAAAGGTGCCAATGAATTATTTCTTAAATAAATCTGTTATGTTTCAATATTTAGATTAATATAAGTTGAAAGCTGTTAGATTATTAAATGATATTAACATGTTGTGGTCAATTAGATATTGGCAATTTAAGTTCACATGACCTTTTACATGTTTTAGGTCAGGAATGCTAATAAACAGCTGCGCCAAGTCGCATGATACGCCCGTCGTCACTTATGTAATTTAGGTAAGGGGTTCTCATTTTAGAATGCACCTTTAACTGGCTATTAAGCTTGATATCTCTACATAGTTTGAAGAAAGATTGTCAAGTAAAGCCAATATGTGTAAAATTGCCTTAAAATTGACAAATAAAGTCCCATAACTCTTGCAAGAAAAATCCAGATTTCAAGAAAAAATAAACAGATCGTCAGGCCATCATACCCAATACCTCTACAAATTTTGAAGTGATTAGGCCAAATGGTTCTCAAGTTGGAGAGCGACATGTGAAAAATTGCCTTAAAATTGACGAATAAAGTCCCATTACTCTTGCAAGAAAAATCAAAATTTCAAGAAAATGTATACAGATCATCATTCCATCATATGCAATACCTCTACAAAGTTTGAAGTGAATTGGCCAAAGGGTTACCAAGTTAGAGTGCGACATAGCAAAATTGCCTAAAAATTGACGAATAAAGTCCCATAACTCTTGCAAGAAAAATCGAAATTTCAGGAAAAAGTGAACAGATCGTCAGGTCATAGTACAAAATACTTCTACAAACTTTGAAGTAATTTGGCCAAAGGATTATCAAGTTAGAGCGCGACATATGAAAAATTGCCTTAAAATTGACGAATAAAGTCCCATAACTGTTGCAAGAAAAATAGAAATTTCACGAAAAAGTATACAGATCGTCAGGCCATCATACCCAATACCTCTATAAAGTTTGAAGTGAATTGGCCATAGGGTTATCAAGTTGGAGCGCGACATATGAAAAATTGCCTAAAAATTGAAGAATAAAGTCCCATAACTCTTGCAAGAAAAATCGAAATTTCACGAAAAAGTATACAGATTGTCAGGTCATAGTACCCAATACTTCTACAAACTTTGAAGTGATTTGGCCAAAGGGTTATTAAGTTAGAACGGACATATGAAAAATTGCCTAAAAATTGACGAATAAAGTCCCATAACTCTTGCAAGAAAAATCGAAATTTCATGAAAAAGTATACAGATCGTCAGGCCCGTCCCGTCATTAGACGGGCGTATAAAAACATAGCTTGAAGGCCAAATTTCTTGCATTGGGAATGATATTATTTTTGTAACTCATTAAGTTCATCCTTGCTAAGCACATGAAGTACATCCCTTTGCCAACTTCAAATATGTTTTCATGTAAATCAAAATACCTACCTATGTAAGTATTGCCATACATGACTTCATGTTTACAATCTTTATTTGTGCAGGGACATTGCTGGTATTTCCGGGCATAATCATTCGATACCATGTAACTAGGTGAATCTTTGACTGTCAACTGGTAAAAAAGATGAACTGCAAGAAGTGTAGCAACATCAGTCTCCCTTATTGTCTCTCTTTCAATCAAGTTTCGCAAGGAGTCCTGGTGAAAGTCTGAAAGAAAAGACATTTCAAATTCCATATACAGTACTAGTACTATCACAAATAAAACAAAAAGAGTACATTACTGTGCCATACAAATGAACTGGCAGCAAAAACTTGCTACTCATCTCAGAATTTCTGGGGGGAATTCTATGGATTCAATATAAATCAGCCAAATGTTTATAACTTCCACTAGAAATTCATGATCAATAAAATTTGCTGTGGAGCATTTACAAATTTCATCATTTCTCCACCTTTCACAAAATTAAATTGCTGCTTGTTTATAAAATAGAACTGTGAAACAGAATCACTAGTGATACAGAAATTATCAGGAATTCATTCCAACAGAAACCATTTTGACAGTCAATTTTAAGATCATATGCCAGATCAAAGCACCAGCATAAATTTAAAATTTCAGGAAGACTGTTGTGGGCAATTTTAGATTTATATTTAAAGTGTTATAATTTGAATGTTAAATAAATATAAATGTAATTGCTAGCTGCTGTTAAAAAACCTACAACAGCATCATAAAACAGTATTTAATATCCCCTTACTTTAAAATAAATCTACAGGGATATTGTCTTCGTCTCTGTCTGCCCGTCTGTCCATCTGTCAAACTTGTCCTGTGACTCAACACTTCATACAGTTTTGGACTTATTAAGTTCACAATTGTCCATGCCCATGGTCTTGGTAAAAAGAAAAGGCAGAGACATTGATTTTGATTCATGTGGCATGTGGGGCAAACTCCAATTTAATGTTGTAGTAGAATTGTTGCATATGGCCTGAATGTGCGCAATAACCTTCAGATTTCTTATATTTAACTTGATGCAAACAAGAGGCCCCAAGATTTCGATTTTTGCAAAGGCCAAAGAGATAGATTTTGACGTATGTGGGCATGTGACTTGAACTCCAACATTTCTCATGTTTTTTTTTTTTTATTTAAATAGCAATTTGATTTTGCTGCAGAATTGTTGAATACTGTCGAGACAGTATGTCTGAGACACACAATAAGCTTTCAGAATTCTGATTTCGGTTCCAAATTTGCTAAATTTCCTGAAAATATCAAAACCCAAAATTTCTTATTTTAAGCATACAGTGTTGACCAAGAAAACAAGTGGCTTGGATTTATGTTGCTAATGTCACTTTGTCCGTCAATTTGTTCACCCTTGAACTACTAATAAAAATAAAAAGTAAAACCAAGTGAATTTGGGTTAATTTTGTCAATTTATGTCACAACAATCATATGAAACGTTTCCTTAATAATAAATGTAAATCATCAAAGCAAAAAATAAAAATATTTGTCTGAATTGTTGGAATTTTTTACAGACACTACTCACTTCTACAAATATTCCTTCAATTCATCATTGTATAAGGCACAAATTATTAATTCATTGTACCTATCCAGGTACATATTGTTTATGTAGGTCAAAAGCTTATGCATACTTTGTTGACAGTGGAATAAATTGAAAAGATAAAAAAACTGGTAATGGTGCAAATGCAAAATGTTGTCCGTCAAGTTTGGTGACATTTGCAACAGTTTGTGTTGGACCCATGTTGTTATTGGAATTCAATTTTAGATCATATTTAAAAAAGTATATATAATGGCAAAACTATCATCTTTGATTGAGGAACAGAAATTTCTTATGAAAAAAATCAGCAAAACATTTTCTTAAAATGTTGCAAATGCCATGCATTTCCGCTAAAATGTTTCGGTGACATATATGTATAACACATTGGGCCATTCAAGTTTTCATTACTTTGTACCATTTACAGCGTTTTAATGACAAATATTCCAATTTGAAAGTGCTCCTTATGACTTATGAATATGGTGGGTTTGTCAACAAATTAGCAAGGGCGATGAAAAAATGAATCAAATTCTGTCTGTCAAACATTTTCACATTAGCAACAAAAAAGATTGAAACATGTGTCTATATTTTCATTGTTTTATCAAGGACGTATATTTAGATCTAAATATACGTCCTTGTTTTTATCAAATGTGATTTTGATGACAGGGATGTCAATTTATGCCAATTGGTCACACATTTTACCATTTGTAACCATGTTTTATATGTTTTCTGGGCTTTGGTTTTTCTATCATCACAATTTGACAGACTTTGTGTTCCAATTGTCACATTTTGACGGACTTCTTGTTCGGACCATTGCATAAAGAAACTAATTCTGAAACAAATAACATGAACTTTTGTTTTTGTGGGATTTTGGACAAGTGAAAATAACGAAAAGCATTCCATTACTTCCAACTCAAAAGTAATCATTTCTGTTTTATTCAATTCTAATGGCGAAAATACTGGACCTTTACAGTCTGTGCCAAACATATTTCAGGTACTACTGTCAGAGAGTATAGGATTGTCATAAATCAGAAGAAACAAACCAAATGGCCTGGCAATTGTGGATAACATATACAATGTACATTGTATATAAAGAAAATAGATAACATATACAATGTACATTGTATATAAAGAAAATAGAAAAATAAATACAGCATAATACAAATGCAAAAAAAAAATAAAAAAATGGAAGAATGTGTCCATGGGACACGGATGCCC
>MJUU01033560.1:151483-182401 GCA_002080025.1 Modiolus philippinarum | reverse complement strand
TTGAGGCCTCTGTAGAACTCCTGACGGCAAAGTTTTCAACCCCGCTTCGTAAAATCAAATCAGATGCCCTGCCCAACCTCCACCATAAGCGCCTGGGTGGGTTTCTGCACCTTGAGCCCACAGCAGGTTTCCAAAGTTGAATGTCAAAACGTCGGAAATGACCACTTTGAGACTTTCTGTAGAATTCCAGACGGCAAAGTTCTTAACCACTTGTGGTTTAATTGGAAGCTAGTACCCCTGTCTCCTTCCAAATAAAGTGTCCAGGTGGGTTTCTGCACCTTAAGCCCACAGCAGGGGTCCAAAGTTCGACTTTTGTTGATTTTTTCCAAAAAAGGGGGTGTATGTTGAGGCCTCTGTAGAACTCCTGACGGCAAAGTTTTCAACCCCGCTTGGTCAAATCAAAGCAGATGCCCTGCCCGACCTCAGCCATAAGCGCCTGGGTGGGTTTCTGCACCTTGAGCCCACAGCAGGTTTCCAAAGTTGAATGTCAAAACGTCGGAAATGACCACTTTGAGACTTGCTATATATAGACTTCCTGTATTGTACTTGAATATGCATATGTATGAACTCCCCAAAAGAGGCGTCGTTTTTGAATTGTCTTTGTTTATTGATCAGTGCAGCAAATTAGTCTATTAGCCACCATCGAATAATATATAACTCTTACGCATTTATATTAGTGCATTTGGGGAATATATCAGCGACAAACGTATCGAACATATTTAACTGGAAAATATGCATTAGATTTATACGCTTACATTTATTTATATATATTTATCAATATTGAAAGAGCCAAATGGGGGACGTACCATTCATGGCTGCAGTGAACCCCAAACACTGTCTTGCTTAAACTTTGATTCAGCAACTTTCGACTACCACTTGGTAATATAGAAAATTTGGGAAATATTTCATCCAATATATAAACAAAGAGGTAGTTTTATTATTCTGAATTTGTAATTAAGTTTTTGAAAAGAAATTATCAGTCGGAAAGAGTATACATTCTGATCTATTTTTGAATTCTAAAATAAGAGTTGCGAAGGTATTAGAATATTTCTAATATATATCACAATAAACTCAATTCTCAGACAAAAACGGAATAAATAAAAGGGAGATAACTTTGTTTTTTTAATCTGTTTTTTCTTCTTGAAATAAGATAAAATTTTCTATTTCAACATAGCTTAACATTCTTACAAATTACCTTAACCCTTATTTATTAATTTAATGATTGCTATATTCGACAATTATACTTAATTTCAACTTTGTTATCTCAATAAATTATTAACAATTCCAAGTATAGATATTTTTACAAATTTGATTAATGCTGTTTTTTATAAGGCGCAGATCCAGGAAATTTGAAAAAGGGGGTTCCAATTTAAAAGTAAAAGGCACAAAAAATGTTCGGTTATACCTTGATAAAACATCAGGATATTCATTAAAAAATACATGATTGTCCGAAAAGGGGGGTCCAACCCCCGAAACCCCCTTTGGATCCGCCAATTAAAATTTTTACATTAAAAAAGCAGTTACTAAGTACCACATTCTTATTTATGCACTGTATTTACGATTAGCAAATTTTCATGGTTTATAGGTCATTTTTGCTTTTGTCAGTCATTTGGTTATTTGTTCTCTATCAGTTCTTAAATATCTTTAAGTATATGGTCTTCCAAACGTTTAGATTTTATCTGCACTGAAGAGACATAAGTTGTCGAAATGCGCATATGCAGAAAGTAAATTCACAGTAACCTCGGTATTTAGTTATTTTAAACATTTTTAATAAATTGGTCGCTACAAATTGTTTTAGGTGAGTTAGGGCCTTATTTTAATTTTTGGTTTTTAGACAAACCCAAAAATTGGTCGCTAGAAAATTGGTCGCTAGAAATTGGTCGCTCACTTGAGTCTGGTTGATTATTATGCAGTTTTGGGTATCATTTTACATACATAGAAGTGTGTGTATAAAGGATAGAGAATGAGTTACCACCATTTGATGTAGAATAGTTTACGATTTCGTCATTCAAATTCCTCTTAGTTTTTTTTCTCTCAAAGAATAATAATATAACTTAAAGAAAGGAAGTCATATTATTTTTTGTTTTTATCAACTCAAATTGAACATTTTAATATCAAGTTAAATCTATTATTTTTCAAAAATCTTTTTTGCTGCTTAACTGGGCTTCATTTCTGTAGTTTTTAGAGATTTTGATTATATCTTCCATGTTCTTTGAGCTCGTATTAAAAACATAAACATTTCATTTTAATCTTTAAATTGTGTAAATGTTTAGAATTAAACATGCCCGCTGGAATAATCACACAAAATTTGTGTATTGCCAATGAAAATAATTGAAACAAATGAAATAAAAGTTACAACAGGAAACATCTATACAATGGCTGAAAATTATAAGAATCTTTTAATGACTTGCATAAGCTGCCAGGGAACTACACAGAAAAAGCACAAATAAGACAAAAGACAAAGATAAACAACGATAGGAACTAGGGGCAGCCGGACTTGGTACCGACACTAGCAAAAGCCAGTGATAGGTTTAAACCAGTTTATGGGTACCCAAACCTCCCCTTTATCTGTCGGTTAAAGCCGGCTAGACGCACAACTTTACTACATGAATGGAATGCTAAGGGGATATACATACGAATAGTGCATAAAAAATAAATTAATGTGAAAAAAAACACTCTTCAAATTTAATTGCACTGAAGAGATATAAGTTGTCGAAATGTGCATATGCAGAAACTAAATTCACAGTTACTTCGGTATTTAGTTATTTCAAACAATTTACTGCATTCATAGAATAGGCATATTTACACGAAGCCAACTGCATTTACAAGGGATAAACGCATTGAATCGTTTCAAAGCGTGTATTTTCGATCATATCACGAATGAAATACTCGCAACAATATTTATTTGACTGGTTGACATAATTTTGTCTTTTTTAAGATCCAATTGGTTATTTATTCTCTATCAGCTTTAACACATAATTCGGTTAATGGTCCAACAAATGTTTTGATTTGATCTGCATTGAAAAGAAATATAAGTTGGCGGAATGGCCATATGAAGAAATTAAAATATACGGTAACTTCCCCTTTTCAACATTTTTGCTTCGGAGTATTCGTTATTTTGTTATAATTTCAAGTACCGATTCAGCTTGGAATGCACCCTACACGATTTGAAACATCAAGATTGTGCGAACCAGAACAAAACGCATCGTAGCGATTGTTCAGTGTACAGCATGTAGGAATCGTACACGTGATACTAAATTTGGATCATCTCAAACGGATTAAATGAAAGCGAAAGCGGAACGAATCAAAAATGTGATGCGCACTGTTTAGCACTAATTGCAGTACTTATCGGCTGGTATTTGCATTAGGTAGCAAGTCCTTTCTTTGCCTAATTACAAAACTCTGGCCTGGATTTGTAGTACATGTAGTTTTTTATTAGTTCAGAACTGTTGTGAAAAGTTTTTTTTTTCAATTTGGTAATGCATGACGGTCTGTCTATGTAGAACCTTAAAATATAAAATATGTAGTTATAAGTCTTTTGAAATATGATGGTTTGTACTTACAGGTATATAGGACAGGGAAATATCATACATGAAATTTAGTAACTTTCAATGACCAAAAGCAACACAATGTTCTTATATGAATATGAGAAGAGATTTTATAATTTCTAGTAAACAGTGGTACAAGTCAAATCAGTCTAATTCCTCAATCATTTCAACTATTGTTGACTATCAGTTGTAGTTGTTACAGAGAATATTATTGCAACAGAAACCTAAATACTAAACACCAGGTTAAGCTGCAAGGTCTCAGAATGTCTAATGGTTTGTTTATGGTTGTAGGGCTGTGGGACATAATGCTAATAGCAAAATATCGAAGCTACAGGGAAGATAGTATCTACAAATCGACATTTGGACAACTTATGACTCTTCAGTGCAGATCAAATAAGAACATTTACAATATCGAAATTTTTAAAAAATGTTAAAACCTAAAGAGTATCTTCCTCTTGCATAGCTCTGTCCTTAGCTTATTTTGGCTTTCATATTTGGATCGTAATGGTAATTTGTTCTCTATCAGCTTTTAAACATACTTCAGTTCATGGATTTCCAAATAGTTTGCACTGAGACATAAGTTGTGCAGAATTAAACTAAATTCACTGTAATTTCGGTATTTTGTTATTTGGAAATCCGTAAACCTAAATATAAGTAAATGCTGATAAAGAAAAAATTACCAAACAACGGCAGTAGAATACAGAAGGGAAAAATGAGTGGTATTTACAAAATTCGAAGTCGAAAGATATGGCCAAAACTCAAACACAGAAAACAATGATTTTAGACAGATACAAAGTACAGAAATAAAAAAAAACAACATTCAAAACCAAGGCAGAAAAGGATTTCAATTATAAGCTTATATCGGTTAAGAATAGCTCTGAAGTCCTTATTTTTTATTATTAACCAGCCAAATACAATATGATAGAAAATGCCTATTTATTATCAGGGAGAAATTTTCATAACCGGTTATTACGAGATCCAAATCAGGGCCATCACAGTCAGAAAACAGGGCATTATTACAGGGCCATTATTGATCACGTGACACAGAAGTTTATTATGAGATTTTCAGTTCATATTATCGATTCAATTTTACCCGATGTAGTTTTATGTTCATGAAATAGACCATATTTCTTTTTGTACTTCAGCGGTAAACCTTAATGCAGCTGTATGGAGAATATTTTTTTCAAATGTTTGACCCTACTTGTGACCACTCATTTTAATCATCTCATCATAAGGGATCCGAAAATATACATCTTTTCTTGATTTTCTAAAAAAAAATATTTTTTGTACTTCAGCGGTAAACCCTACTCCAGCTGTATGGGGAATTTTTTTTTAATTCAAATATTTGACCATACTTGTGACCACACATCTTAATCATCTCATCATAAGGGATCCAAAAATATACATCTTTTCTTGATTTTCTAAAAAAAATATTTTTTGTACTTCAGCGGTAAACCCTAATCCAGCTGCATGGAGAATAATTTTTTTGTTTCAAATATTTGACCCTACTGGTGACCACTCATTTTAATCATCTCATTATAAGGGATCCAAAAATATACATCTTTTCTTGATTATCTATAAAAAAAATTTGTTTTGTACTTCAGCGGTATTTGAACCCTAATCCAGCTGTATGGAGAATATTTCTTTTGTTTCAAATATTTGACCCTACTTGTGACCACTCATTTTAATCATCTCATCATAAGGGATCCGAAAACATACATATGTTCTTGATTTTTTCAAAAAAGTTTTTTTTTTGTCCATTGGGGTAAATCTTAATACAGCTGTATGGAGAAACTTTTTTGTTTCAGATATTTGACCATGCTTGTGACATCTCGTTTTACTCATCACATCAAAAGGGATACGAAGATATACATAANTCTGATTTTTTAAAATAAAGTTTTTTTGTACTTAAGCAGGATAAAATCTTATATAGCATCTTTTTTGTTTCAGATATGTGAACGACAAACGACTTTTCGTGTAAAAAAATGAATTTCCAGAAAATTATTTTATATACATTCACATTCACTTGTCAATCTATTTAAGATTATTAATCTGGTTAATAAAAGTTTTAAGAAATGGGTATTTCCTCGGTCTGTAATAATGGCCTTCGGATGCTGTAATGGCCCTCGCGCCATTACAGCTATCCTCAGGCCATTATTACAGACCTCGAACACATAACAGGACCATTATGGAAATACCCATTTATTAAAAATATGATATAATTTCTTAATTTCTTAAATTAAGATATTGCAAGTTTGCCGTAAAACCGGTTTTTTCGTACCAGCACCAAAGTATTGATTACCAGGTTTGTGAATTCCCTCAGGGATCAGCACTCCACCAGCGTAGGCAGGTTTGTGAATTCCCTCAGGGATCAGCACTCCACCAGCGTAGGCAGGTTTGTGAATTCCCTCAGGGATCAGCACTCCACCAGCGTAGGCACCATATACATGTACCAAAACACCTATGCTACTGTGAATTAGTTTCCACATATACCCATTTCGACAGCTTATCTCTCTTCAGTGCAGACCAAATTATCAATAAATCTTAATATCAGATAAAAGCTGTTAGAGAACGAGTAACCAATATAATCTAATTAGAAACGTCAAAATCAGATAAGGACAGAGCTACATGTATGCAAAAAGGAGATAGTCCTTAGTTTTGAACAAATTTTTATTAAATTCAAATATATCAAGTTTCGAAATAAAATCTTTTTTCGGGCCGACATCGATGTATTGGCTACTGAGTTGGTAAACACTTTCGGGGACTAAGTGACAGTACACCAAAAGATCGATGTATCGACCCAGTGGTAGCAAAATAACTGTGAATTTAATTTCTGCATATTGCCATGTCGACAACTTACGTCTCTTCAGTGCAGTCAGTCAAAGCAATTGGAAATCCAAAAACCCTACTATAAGTAAAAGCCGATAGAGAAGACAAATCAGCAGTCAAATCTAAATATTAAAACCGAAATCAGCTAAGGACAGGGCTATGCTAGAAGGGAGATACTCTTTAGATTTAAACAAAAATTGTTTTTCTTAATTTTAAACACTAAAGCTGTTATACAGATCAAATAAAAAAATTCTCAAAATCAGCTTAGGACAGAGTTTTGCAAAATGGAGATACTCCTTACTTTAATCAAAATATTTAGATTTTGCGAATTTCGAAATAAAATTGGTTTTCGGGCCGGCATACCCTCAGGGACTTACAGTTCACCAGCAAAAACATTGGCCCCGTGGTAGCAAATAACAAAATACCGAAGATACTGTGAATTTGGTTTCTGTATATGGCCATTTCGACAACTTATGTCTCTTCAGTGCAGATTAAATCAAAATAATAACATTTGGAAATTTATAAACCTAAATATTAGTGAAAGCTGATAAAGGTCAAATTAACAATGGCATCTGAATGAAAAACAAAAATCAGTTAGGACAGAGCTGCACAAGGGAGAGATTTAGCAAAATTCTCTTAAATTTCGATATTGCAAACAACTGTAGTAGAATACCGATGGAATAAAGGAGTGGTATTTACAAAAATTCGAAGCCCAAAGGCATGGCCAAAACGGAAGCACAGAAAAAAATGACGTTAGACACAGATTGAAAAACACATTCAAAACCAAGGCGCTCAGAGTGTGCATCAGGAGCTCCAGAAATGTAAGCATGTCCTGCTCTGTTCACAGCACCCGTCACACTGCAAGTGAGTCGATTTAAGGAAGTAATAATATAAAGATTTGAAATAAAACACGTTGTCGGGTCAGAACCGAAATACTGACGATTGGATTTATGATACCATGGGGACTAACAGTCCAACAGCAGAGGCAAAGGCCCGGTATATACGTAGTAACAAAATACCGAAGCTACTGAGAATTGTTTTGCTGCAAATTTCCATTTCGGCAACATTTTTCTCTTCAAAAGATCAATGAAGGGATATGGAGTTTCTACAAATACATGGTAAAACTAAGCATTGAAACAATGCTTTTATTGATCTTCTTCATCTTGAAGTAACCATAAGCCTAAATAATAGTAAAAGCTGATTACCAATATGATCTAGGAGCCAAAATCAGCTAAGGACAGAGCTATGCAAGGGGGTACACTTCTTAGTTTAAAATTCTTTTTAGCTTTAATGCAAATTTAAAAAGCAAAATCAGTTTTCGATCCAGCTCTGAGGGACTGGCTAATGGCTTGGTGAATACCCTTAGGTGCTAGTCCATCCGCATCGGCCCAGAGGTAGCAAATAATTAAAAAGGAAGCTTCTGTAAATCTAGCTTCTGCATAAAGAACTTTATAAACCTTGACATAAGTTACAGCCGATAGAAGAGACATTGCGAATCAAATCTAAATAGTAAAAACCAAAGGACAGAGCAATGCTAGAAGGGAAATACTCTTTAGTCTAAACAAAATTTTCTTAAATTTAGATATTGCAAGTTTCGAGTTAAAATCACTTTTCGGTTCGACTACCATCTGATTGCAATGTTGATTTTTTAATTCATCATACAGATATAGCCCCTCTAGTCACGTCAAAAAGGGAATTCAAAATAGGTCTTTCTGTGATATCATAGCAAAATAACCTGAATGCCGTGGCACACTTTCCATAAGCTGGGAGCAAAATTTCAAACTTCTGATGGATGTTGTAGAAAACTAAGCAAGATAATTAATTCATCGTGAAGATAAAGACCTTGATTCTCTTTCGGAATAGTTTTAGGCTGTGAGGTCAATGATTCTTAAAAGGGTCTATGATCACTTAAGCATCATCATTTTTTTAAAATGCTATGTGGCTAGTTACTTGTCCTCATTTATGACAAATATGTAGTTGATCCTGCTGATAAGGCCCACATAACATCATTTTATTTGCAAAAATTATTGCATTAATTGTTTTAAACAAAGGACTAGGCATTAATAATTCCAAAGGCAATTTTAATCGCATAGAGCATGTTAATATATATAATGTGCTGGATGTATTTGCTTCGTGCTATCCTTATATAAGGTCACGTAGATGTTTTAATACTTGTTAGTTATTTATTGCAAAGTCATCTTCCATGAATCAAAAATATTGAAACCTAACATTCCTCCTAATATAAGATTTTAAGATAAATATGTCTGAAAACGAAACTTTACGAATAGCAGGAATGTGACTTGAAATGCCAGTGAAATACTACAAATAAAGAAAAGCAATACAATGTATGTGTCGATATTGTTAAAAGCACTCCTTTAGAGCCTCATCTAATATATCTATAGCATATGTTCACGTGACGCACACGCACACATTTATCTATATGTAATGTTGATGCTGAGTCAGTAATAAACAGTAGAGCTGTAAAGATGTCTTCTACTTGAAACGAAACATGGTGTCAGGTGTGTGGGATAAAAGCCACAAAAGACAATTAATATGATACAGTGAAGTATCGCGAAACAAAACGCTTGAAAAGATAGTAAATTGCTACGTATTGTAAGTGATAAATTGACATTCCTTCGAACACACACTGCATGTAAACAAAGACAATGGCTGACCCAGAACCCGCTGTAGTAGAACCACAGATCATTCATGTGCCCATAAACATTCCGTTTCCAACAAAATTAGACATGAAGGGAAATTTGTCCACAAATTGGAAAAAGTTTAAAAGAATTTGGGAGAACTATGAAATAGCTTCGGGGCTCAAAACGAAAGAAGATGATATGAGAACGGCAACATTTTTAACATGCATAGGCCCAGACGCACTCGAAATATATGATGGTCTACAATTTGATAATGAACAACAAAGTAAACAAATAAAAATTGTTCTTGAGAAATTTGAAGCATTTTGCATAGGGGAGACCAACGAAACATATGAAAGATATAAATTTAATAAAAGACAACAAGAACCAACTGAAACAATTGATACGTACGTCGCTGCTCTTAGAACATTATCAAAAACTTGTAATTACGCAGATCTAGAAGAAAGTTTAATTAGAGACCGAATTGTAATTGGCGAAAGAGGACTAGGCGCATGTATAATGCAAGAAGGACATCCTATTGCTTATGCATCACGATCTTTGACACCGACTGAATGCCATTATGCACAGATTGAAAAGGAGCTTTTGGCAATAGTATTTTCAATGGAAAGATTTGAAAACTATGTGTATGGTCGACACGTTGTCATTGAATCAGATCACAAACCGCTAGAAGTCATTTGCAAGAAAAGTCTATTATCAGCACCAAAAAGACTTCAAAGAATGCAACTCAGACTGCAAAAATTTGACTTCCGTGTAGAATACAAAAAAGGATCGAAAATGTACTTGGCAGATACACTAAGTAGAGCATACATTGAACAACCCGAGATTGAATGTAAAAGAGAAACAGTTTTTGAGATTGACAGATCTTCGACCGAAATCGAACTTGAATCGATTCAGATGATACATTATGTGACTGTTAGTAAAGAAACACTTGACAACTTAAAAGAAGCTACCGAGAATGACACTGAAATCTGCGAACTGAAAAGAATTATTAAGACTGGATGGCCAGATTCGAGAAAGGAAATGCCGAGAATTATTTCGCAGTATCACACCTTCCGTGAAGAGTTGACAACTCAAGGTGGACTTGTCTTTAAAGGTGATCGAATTATTGTTCCGAAATCAGCACGAAGTGACATGTTCAGTANCCAAATCAAGCGTCATTTTAATGACGGATAATTCCGTTCTTTTTATGCACTGCTTTTTTGTAAGTTATATATACTTGTTTGACGTTGTAATATTTAAAACATGGTCAATGAACTTGGGAACTTTGCTCTTTTGCAAGTAAATATAATAATTTTATGTTGTTACCACACTTTTGCATAAAATATAATACATGTACAAATCATATCATGTTGCAGTCTGAAGTCTGTTTGTTCAATGTGGTGGGAAGTGAATGCCCTGTTCATGTGGGATAATCAGGTCATAACACTGATAGCCTGGGAGCGAACCATAAAAGACACACTGTGTCTAGAACACCTCCATCTATGAAGTATAAAGAATTCTATGTTTCGAAAATGAGCCCCGTAAAGTGGTGTAGAAGACTGAATTTCATGTCCATATCCACTTCTCCAGTATATTTCTCCCTTGCTTAGCTAGTCATCGACCTAATAAAGATAAATGGTTCTCTTTGGACGCAAAACTCCAACAAATCAATACTTCTATCTGAGAATCCATTTCGTTTGCACTACGGTTTCTTGACTAAAATGGTTTGTCGAAATGATATCAAAATACATTTTACATAGGGTAATCCCTTTACCTAAATATCAATATATATAAAAATACGATTTACAAATAAAAAAAAATATTTGAAACATGAAAATCTAGCAATACAACATAAATATTGATGAACTAGATTAATGACTGTCGGGAACGCAGAAAACAGCTATAGACCCTGGGTATAATTTTTCTTAACATTTTTGAAATTATTAAACTATTGACAGTCACTATTTTTACCATAAGGAATTAGAATATATGGTTGTTCGGCAGAATTCCAAAAAAAATAAGTAGTCTTTGAGACTTTCAGAAATTTTACAAAACTTGGAATTTTATATTTTGGAAATCAAATTGGTGAAATGTTTCTTCTAACAAATTTTTAACTATGGTTTCAATGTAGAATTCCAAAAATTAGTGGTCTTTGACAATTTCAGGAAATTTACCAACTTTTGAATCAATTATTTTGGAAATCCAATTGGTGAAAATGATTGACCTTATCAAAACAAATGCTAAAAGTATGGTTGCTAGGAAGAATTCCAAAAAATAAGTGGTCTTTGAGACTTTAAGGTATCAGGTAATAATACCAAAATTGGAATCAAGAATTTTTGAAATCCAATTGTTAAAAATGATTGTCCTAATTGAAACTGATCCTAAAATATAGTTGATAGGTAGAATTTCAAAAAATAAGTGGTCTTTGAGACTCTCAGGAAATTTACCAAAATTGGAATCAAGAATTTTTGAAATTCAATTGGTGAAAATGATTGCCCTAATAGAAACAAATCCTTTAACATTTGGTTGCTCGGTAAAATTCCCCAAAAATACGTGGTCTTTGACACTCTCAGGAAATTTACCAAAATTGGAATCAAATATTTTTCAAATTCGATTTGTGAAAATGATTGCCCTAATGGAAAGAAATCGTAACAGTTTGGTTGCTAGGTAGAATTCCAAAAAATACGTGGTCTTTAACATTTTCAGGAAATTTACCAAAATTGGAATCAAATATTTTTGAAATTCAGTTGGTGAAAATGATTGCCCTAATGGAAACAAACCCTAACAATATTGTTGCTAGGTAGAATTCCAAAAAATAAGTGGTCTTTGACAATTTCAGGAAATTTACCAAAATTGGAATCAAATATTTTTGAAATTCAATTGGTGAAAATAATTGCCCAAATGGAAAAAAACCCTAACAATATTGTTGCTAGGTAGAATTCCAAAAAATAAGTGGTCTTTGACACTTTCAGGAAATTTACCAAAATTGGAATCAAGAATTTTTGAAATCCAATTGGTGAAAATGATTAACCTTATCAAAAACAAATGCTCAAAGTATGGTATGCAACAATTCTGCAACAAAATTAAATCCATAAATCCAAAAATGTAGGATGAGTTTGCGTCGCATGCCATATGTGTCACAATCCACATTTTGTGGTCTTTGTCAAATCAACATCTTTGGGCCTCTTGTTTGCATCAAGATAAATATCAAAAATCCGAAAGCTTATTGCGCATCTACAGACCATATGCAACAATTTTACAACAAAATTAAAACCCTAAATCCATAAATGTAGGAGGAGTTCGCGTCGCATGCCACATGTGTCAAAATGGACATCTTGGGGCCTCTTGTTTGCACCAAGACCAATATCAAAAATCCGAAAGCTTATTGCGCATCTGCAGCATATATGCAACAGTTCTATAACAAAATTAAAACCCTAAATCCAAAAATGTAGGAGGAGTTCGCGTCGCAAGGATGTGTGACGGACGGACGGACGGACGGACGGGGCCAACGACAATATCCCCGAACTTTCATTCGAAAGTGCGGGGATAATAATCAAAGACAAAAAACACAGACAGAACTTATATCATGCACTTTGGAAAGGGGTCGTTAAAGATAAAATTTGACAGTTACACTATGTTATACTACCACAAAACTGAAATCTCTCGCTGCTTTCAGTTTAGTTTAAAGGGAGTACCCCATTGAACAGCATATATATTTTTTATGAACTTACATTGAGATGTAAGTATGATAGTTTCATCTACGATAAGTCGCTATAGAATAGAAATACGATACTGCCATGTAGAAATAAGTTTCATTTTAGCTAATACTATAGAAAGTTTACCATCGACTGACTTCCATTTATAACAAACAGAACATACATTTTTTAAAATTAATTGTTTTTGTCTTCAAATCCATGAGTAGGTCTCGTTTGTATGATTTTTCAGCTGCCTTGAAAGATAATTTATTATTTATGACCATTATTGCGATAGCTATCTCTTATGGTATCATTTACTGGTTTCAGTTCGTTCTTGATCATGAAAATATGGGTCAGTTTTGTATTTGAATTGTTCAGTACTGCAATTGTTGTTGTGGATAGGACAAACTGAAGCATATTTAAAAAAGTAACGATACAATGTGGATTTAAAGGCTTGTAACAAGGCTTCTCAGATACCGATTTGGGCACATTTCAGCATACATAAAATTTGAACGCAACAGACAAGATAAATCAGTATTAACCAACCCAGTAGCCAGTACTTCGGTACTGGCTCGAAAACCGATTTATTTGAAAATTTGAAAAATCTGAATTTGAGAAAATTTTGTTAAAACCTAAGGAATATCTCCCTCTTGCATAGTTCTGTCCGTAGCAAATTTTGGTTTTCCTGTATATATCCTATTGGTAGTTTGTTCTCTATCAGCTTTTACACATATTTCGGTTCATGGATTTCCAGATGTTTTGATTTGATCCGCACTGATAAGACATAAGTTGTCGAAATGCGCACATGCAGAACCTAAATTCACAGTAACCTCGGTATTTTGTTATATTTGCTGATGATGATTTTTCAAATACTCCTGCAACAGTTTGTATGAATCTCACTTTAGAGATTTCCAATAAATGAAAAAATGAAAGCTGATTTTGTTAATTTCCGCAACTACATGTACATGACGAACTTCATATGACAAATTTGAAAATCTATTTCCATTCACAGTATATTTTCAGTAATGTTTTTTTTTTAAAGTAAGGATTCCAAACCTGATAAGCAGTATATTCGAGGTTAGTCGTTCATAAATCATGCTTTTATATCAAGGTATTCGAATACACGTGTAATGACTCCTACATGTACATATTAAGCGGACTCTTTTCTTTAACATGTAAATGATATATCATTTTCTATACATTTATATCTTTCTATGGTATTGTCTCTGCCACTGGTTTATACCAGCCTTCACAGTGTATTCATTCTTGTTTAAAAAGTGCTTTAAGAATCTGAAATAATTTTAATTCCCATTTTTACAGGCGATGCTTTTACAAAGTCTACGCCATCTTCTAAGCATATTTCTATGAAAATCTCTGTGCCATCAACATACGTATGGCTCAAAGAACTCTTTGGCATTCGGTGGATGTACAATTCAAAAATGTATAATTATTTAAAATTACTACCGTGTATGAAAATATTAAATATTATGACATCAAAGAGTGATTTTTCCATTACATCCATTTAAAACGGACTCAAATTTTGATTCTGATAATTCTTTGCAAACACACGGCTATTATATCCTGTCATAATGAATGTTAAATAAATATTTTGTTAGATAAATAATTGATTTACGTAAGTCAGGTGCGATGCTTTGTCTCCCATTTAAACGTTTAATATTGATGTGTTTTTGTTTAAATATTATCCGTTCATCCATGTACTTGTTTTAGTTGGTGTTTTTAGCTAATCATGAGCAAGTTTCTGGATTTATGTAATGTGTTTTGTCTCGTTGTAATAATGAACTGCATAAACACAATTTCGGAGAACTTGGATCTCGAAATACGTAAGTTATAGTAAGAAATGTGACTTAATTTACATTGAAGAAAGTAGGTCCAGAACGTAGGTAATTGATTTGATCTAATACCACGGGAATATACTCTATCAAGAGAATATGGTAAGGCTTGACGGTAAACAAAATTGTTTGTTATAGATCATCAATCTTGAGAATTATCTTTAAACTTATAGGTAGAAACCGTTTTACATAAGACAGTACTGGGTATTTCGCATCGAATCTTTCGTTTTTTTATTGTAACATACATGTCGATCACTGTTCCACACTTAGTGAATTCCAGAAACCAGTAATTCCGGAAGAACGTGTTGATAAACAGGTTTTTTTTTTTTTCATCATTTATTTAATTTATAATTTATTTATTTATCTATTTATATAATAATGTAACTGTGCGAAAACAGTAGCCAGGCTGATGGACAAAAGTGCAAGAAATGTAAAACACGACATTAACATTATTATTGAACTGACTGTTAAATTACTTTGAACGGTTTCGTTTTCTTTTTAAAATAATATAAGTCATCCGTCAAGACACTGTAGCAGACGACACCCTTTTATGGTGATTAGAACTTGCTACATCAAGTGCACAGTTGAAAACGCGGTTACGTCCCACAAACTTGTCGATCAGACTAAAATTCCGCCTCCCGCTCTGGATGATAGATGATGGTTGACGTAGAAATCAATAGTTTTCCCAACAGCAGTGCTTACTAGTCGACGATATTTCTTTAAAATAAAACTGTTTTACTAAAATTGAACTTTCTTACAGGAGGTATAATAATTCAGTTGGTTATCTGTATCTGTATTGGGTGACACACTGAAGATCACATCTCACGAATATCCATTTTTCATCCTGCAATGGCCGTTTCTATAGACGAATACGACCCTACGAATATTTTTTTTTTGTTTTCGTAGGGTATGCTGGTAATCGGCCCATGAATTTGAACGAAGAAAAGACAGGGCGACTGGTTTGAAAACCTCACTACTTTGACATCACAGTATAAATTCGCCTATGACGTCATGGATTTAACCAAAATGGCCGAAGTTGTGTACTTTCTACTTCGTACCGCTTCACTAGGAAAATGCATTTTTAAATAGGTTTTTAATGACTGTAGGATAAAAACAATGATACGCACATTGGCGGGAATATAAAATTTATTTGTACTCGCTGCGAAACAGGCGAGAAATGCTCGGTAAACCTTGTTTCTACCTATTTCTAAAACTCGACAAATAAATTTTATATTTTCCGACAATTTACATATATTGTATATTTATTGTTGCTGTGAATATGGAAACTTCTTCACTTTTTCTGCAAATTCTTTGCCGGTTTCAACAAAAATACTCTCTGAATTGCAACTATTAGAGGTGAAGGAAAAAACATATTGAATAAACTGTTGGAGATAGATTTTCAGGGAAGTCTGTCTTAAGTAACAGTTTTGTCTTGTCTAACATGTCATATTAATAGAATTGTGAGTTACTATGATCAGTTACAATAGGAATATAGAAAATTGATAAGATCGAAGAACAACAGAGTATTTCACAAGGGAATTATCATATTCATAATTACTGATAGTTTTAATATTGTATTTCTGAATCAATCAAAACGTATGACAGATGCACGGGGAAGAAATGTTTTGTTTGCACTCTTAAATGCCTAGAGGCAAAAGTGAAAAGCAACAAAGATGCATCATGCATCATCTGAAACAAAAAACATTTGTGCAGAAATAATTATTACTCAGAATAAAATCAATACGAGGCGACTTTCACAAATACACTAAGCTTCTGTGAAACAATTTATGTTAGGTTATGTTTTAATCATGTCTTCTAATAAATGCCGTTTTAGAAATATTGCAACTTATATATGCATACGTAGAGTTAATTAGGCATAAGCGGAATCATCAATGACCAATTACTTTCTTATCCTCTTCATCTTGGCATCTTAATCGGTTTTAAGGCTTTTTAAGGTCCTTATGTGGTGGATAGGAGAACGCCATGTCTATGCAGGGTAGAAAGGAAAAATACAGTAAGCTTGACCGCGAACCATTGTATCCAAACTCTGTGGATAAACGCCATGTCCCATGGAGTATAAAGACCATTCTATATTTTTCGCTCAAGAGCAAATCCGCTTAGGGGTCGTATAAAAGGCTAAATTTTCTGCCCCTTCCGATTCCCCTTACCCCAGTTGTCCCTTCAACCTTTCTTCTCTTCCATATATTTCGAATTGGGTAGCTTGTTCTCGCACAATATAAAGCTAAATGTTGCTCACTGGATGTAAAACTCTAAACAATCAATGAATCAATTGATATCTTCATCAGGCTGCAACAAGTCCTACCCCACTCGATTCTGTCATTTCAGATGTACTTAGTATGTCCCCAACAACATGAAAAAGAAAGGAAATGGGGTAAATGTCAAGGAGACAGCATCCCACCTCCAGGTTAAAACGACCCAAAACAAAACATCCAGGGGTAACCGTACGGTCTTCAACACAGTGAGGAACCTAACAGTATATATACCGTTTACATCTCTAGCTCAAATGGTATTACCCTTCACCAAATGGTCTGTGGTCTGCCTTTTTTCCCGATGACGTCCATTTCAGTGCAATTTTGGGTATTTTGGCTGCCGACATCTTCAGTACATGCCCAAACAATCTCATTATCCCTTGCTTGTTTACATAAATAATGATTTTACTTTTACCTTTCTTGAAAGGGTCTCTAAATTGTTTTTCACTACGCCGTAAGATTTTATTAAGTCTTCGATGTCAGCTGTTATAAAACATTTCGAATTTTCTGGTACCAATTTCATTTTTTTTTTTTTTTTTTGCAGTTAAAAATTCGTCCTGGACAAGAGGCATATTTAACATTTCAATTATATAGCTGTATCTTTATTCAAAACTATATTTGTTGAACTTCAAAATTTGCTGAAATTAGCCAAAAGAAGACTTTGGTCAGCCTATCTTTTATGTCCTTTTCCTATCCTCATAATCTTTACTAAATACACTTCCAAGACAAATAAACTCCTCATCTTTTTTAGACGGTTTTTATTTCGCTAAATCGAGTCTGGTGTTGCATTGATGGTAGTCACTTTGGATTTTGTTTAGCTGATGTTCGTTCCTGTTTGTTTCGGGTAGTTATGCAGAAATTTATTGTCTTGTAGATGAAGGTTGGTACTCAATATTTAAGCAAGGTTGTTTGCAAAATCTACGTCTTAAAGGTGGTTGAACATTCGGTCACCGTACGGTCTTCAACACAGTGAGGAACCTCACACCATATAGCAAGCCCTAAATGGCCCAGGAAAGGGTAAAAGGTGAATAAATCAATGGAAACAAAGTACATCCAATAACCCGAATACCAAGGAACTAAAATTTTATAAGAAGACAAGAACAAGCCAATGACCAATATATTCCTGACTTAGGACAGGCACAAAAATTTCGGAGTGGTTAAACTCGTTTTTTGGACCCAAACCCTCCTCAAATGTGTGATGAATGGCTAAAAATAAATACACAAAAAGACTCACAATAAAAACTAGATGTTGTCGGAAACGACAGCTATCCCCGCACTCCCTGTTTGACTAAGAAAACAGTTCTTATACACCCTGGGCATAATTTTTTTATTACTTTTTAAATCTATCTATTGATAGTCATTATTGTTACTAAAAGAATTCTAGGATATATGGTTGCTAAGTAGAATTCCAAAAAATAAGTGGTCTTTGAGACTTTCAGGAAATTTACCAAGATTGGAATCAATATTTTTGAAATCCAGTTGATAAAAATGTTTTTTCCTAAACAAAACAAACAATCTTAGTATGGTTGGTAGATAGAATTCCAAAAAGTAAGTAGTCTTTGAGACTTTCAGGAAATTGACCAAAATCGGAATCAGATATTTTTGAAATCCAATAATGAAAATGTTCGTCCTAAATTACACAAACATTTTAAGTATGGTTGCTAGGTAGAATTCAAAAAAATAAGTAGTCTTTGAGACTTTCAGGAAATTTACCAAAATTGGAATCAAATATTGTTGAAATCCAATTTATGAAAATGTTCGTCCTAAAACTACACAAACATTTGAAAAATGGTTGCTAGGTAGAATTCCAAAAAATAAGTGGTCTTTGAGGCTTTCAGGAAATTTACCAAAATTGGAATCAAATATTTTTGAAATCCAATTTATGAAAATGTTCGTCCTAAAACTACATAAACATTTGAAATATGGTTGCTAGGTAGAATTCCAAAAAAATAAGTGGTCTTTGAGACTTTCAGGAAATTTACCAAAATTGGAATCAAATATTTTTGAAATCCAATTTATGAAAATGTTCGTCCTATCCTACACAAACATTTTAAGTATGGTTGCTAGGTAGAATTCCAAAAAATAAGTGGTCTTTGAGACTTTCAGGAGATTTACCAGAATTGGAATCAAATATTTTTGAAATGCAATTCATGAAAATGTTCATCCTAAACTACACAAACATTTTAAGTATGGTTGCTAGGTAGAATTCCAAAAAATAAGTGGTCTTTGAGACTTTCAGGAAATTTACCAAAATTGGAACCACCTTTCAGAATCCTAAGTTTTCAGAATTTTGTTTTTTACCAAACTTGTCAGAATATAAGATAATATGCCAAAATTTTTAAAAAAAATATGTGTCTTTGAAATTTTGAGGAAATTTACCAAAGTTGGAACAGGAACCAAAATTCCAAAAGCTTATTGCAAATCTATAGACTATATGCAACAATTCTGCATAAAGATTTGATCCCTAAATCCAAAAATGTAGAGTTTGCGTCACATGCCACATGTGTCTAATCCACATCTTTGGGTCTTTGTTAAAATTTACATCATGGGGCCTCTTGTTTGCACCAAGACCAATATCGAAAATCCGAAAGCTTATTGCGCATCTGCAGACTATATGCAACAATTCTACAACAAAATTAATCCCTAAATCCAAAAATGTAGGAGGAGTTTGAGTCACAAGAAAAGTGTGACGGACGGACGGACGGATGGACAGCCGGAGGGTATAACATTATCCCCGACCTTTCTTCGAAAGTGCGGGGATGATCAAACTAGAAGAAGGTCATGCTTATCAAGACGAGTACCCTTTCAATGAAGTACATAAGATATGAAGACAATACACACGGGTACTGTCCTGTCAAATGCTCGCAGTTACTGACAGCTAGCTAAGGACAAAATTTCCGTTGACTATGATATCAAGCCTTCTTACGTATGAAACTTCTCTTGAAATACTTCTAAAAAGATTTCGTATAACAACATCATCAATTATGAAAGAAGAACACGATATTGTGCAATGCCAAATACTGCCAATATAAAAAATTGTTTTAATTTAGTTATGGTGTAAAGCATTTAGGAACTGATCAATATTTTTGCCAACAATAACCAGAAGTAAAAAATTTAACTAGATGTTGTCGGAAACGACAGCTATCCCCGCACTCCCTGTTTGACACAGAAAACAGTTGTTTTACACCCTTGGCATATTTTTTTCACTTTATTTTAAATCTACCTATTTTTAGTCATTATTGTTACTAAAAGAATTCTAGGATATATGGTTGCTAAGTAGAATTCCAAAAATAAGTGGTCTTTGAGATTTTCAGGAAATTTACCAAGATTGGAATTAATATTTTTGAAATCCAGTTGATGAAAATGTTTTTCCTAAACTAAACAAACATTTTAAGTATGGTTGCTAGGTAGAATTCCAAAAAATAAGTGGTCTTTGAGACTTTCAGGAAATTTACCAAAACTGGAATCAAATATTTTTGAAATCCAATGTATAAAAATGTTCGTCCTAAGCTACACAAACATTTTAAGTATGGTTGCTAGGTAGAATTCCAAAAAATAAGTCTTCTTTGAGACTTTCAGGAAATTTACCAATATTGGAATCAAATATTTTTGAAATCTAATGTGTAAAAATGTTCGTCCTAAGCTAAACAAACATTTTAAGTATGGTTGCTAGGTAGAATTCCAAAAAATAAGTGGTCTTTGAGACTTTCAGGAAATTTACCAAAATTGGAATCAAATATTTTTGAAATCCAATTGATGAAAATGTTCGTCCTAAAGTACACAAACATTTTAAGTACGGTTGCTAGGTAGAATTCCAAAAAATAAGGGGTCTTTGAGACTTTCAGGAAATTTACCAAAATTGGAACCGCCTTTCAGAATCTTAGTTATCAGAATTTTGTTTTTGACCAAACACTTGTCAGAATATAAGATAATATGCCAAAATAAAAAAAAAATAAGTGTCTTTGACATTTTCAGGAAATTTACCAAAGTTGGAACCGGAACCAAAATTCCAAAAGCTTACTGCAAATCTATAGACTATATGCAACAATTCTGGATTTGATCCCTAAATCCAAAAATGTAGGAGGAGTTTGCCTCACATGCCACATGTGTCTAATCCACATCTTTGGGTCTTTGTTAAAATTGACATCATGGGGCCTCTTGTTTGCACCAAGACCAATATCAAAAATCCGAAAGCTTATTGCGCATCTACAGACTATATGCAACAATTCTATAACAAAATTAAATCCCTTAATCCATAAATGTAGGAGGAGTTTGTGTCACATGCCACATGTGTAAAAATTGACATCATGGGCCTCTTGTTTGCACCAAGACCAATATCGAAAATCCGAAACCTTATTGCGCATCTTCACACTGTATGCAACAATTCTATAACAAAATTAAATCCCTAAATCCAAAAATGTAGGAGGAGTTTGAGTCACAAGAAAAGTGTGACGGACGGACGGACGGACAGACGGAGGGTATAACATTATCCCCGAAATTTCTTCGAAAGTGCGGGGATAACAACGATGCTGTATTTATTTCCTTTATAAGTTGCTGAATAAGTTTGTTCAACGGATTAATAAGTTTGGAAGGACAATTTTTGAATTTATGCGCTTTGTAAATGATATTTCCATAGAAGTTTGGATGTGAAATGCCCTGTTGCATATTAAGAGCCCTGCATGTAGAGGCAAATTTTCTTAATAAGTCAATGTATCTTTCATAAAATTTGGCGAATGTTTTTATCAATTTATGATATCTAAACCCTTGATGCGATGCTTTTCAGTTAGACATGATTTCGGTCGTTGATGTAAGAAACATCACCATATACTCCTGCATATTGAACAAGTTAAGAAATGTAGACCCCGTAAGAAGGGGCTAACGGAACATCGCCGTTGAGATGGGGAAAATTAACTATAGGGAAAGAGAAATCATCCCTTTTTTCATAAAATTTAGTGTTTAACTTTCCTTGATTATTGATATATCAAGATCCAGAAAAGGAGTATGATCACTGCTGATATTGGATTTATTTAAAGTAAGTTCGTCAGGATAAATTTTGTCTGTAAATTTAGAAAATTCAGGATTATTTAAAGCCAAAATATCGTCAAAATATATATATGTATTGTTAGAAATATCCACTAAATGCTGTTCAGAAGGGTCTTTTTGAATTTCTGCCATGAATTGTGACTGGTAGCAATAAAGAAATAATCTGCCATGAGAGGTGCACAGTTGACACCCATAGGAATACCTATTTTTTGCCGATAGACTTTATCACCGAAACGAACAAAATTATTATCAAGAAGAAAATTTAATGGCTTTATCATATCTGACAAGTCCAGTTGGTATATTTGTCATGTTTGTCGTCACTGAAAAACGATTTTAGTGTATTGCAACAAATGTAAGTACGTCCTGATTTTTGAAGGACCATTTGATCAAATACGAAACTTTCTCTTTGATGAGTGTATGCGGTAATGTAGTATAAAGGTTAGAAAAATAATAGCTATCGACGGAGGTGTATATTGCATTAACAGATCCAAATCTTTCCAAACTTTCTACCGAATTTTTAACACTTCAAAAGTAGTTAATTCCACTGTATTCATAATATTTGTTGCTAAAACTGATGACGAGATTTGTTTGGGTAGTAAGTGCACTGGTCAATAAAACAAAAATGTGTGTACTCGATGCCGATATGAAACGAAATTTGAAAGGATTTTTGTGAAGTTTAGGAAGCCATTACATAGTAGGAATGCCTCTATAATTAGAAGCTGTCAGTTCAGCTATAGCTATCATATGATCATCAATTATTTGTGTTTCTGTTGACGTGGTAGCTTGAAATGTACTAGAATTGGTAATTTCATTCCAAAGCACCTCGATGTAATATTTACATGTACGTCAAACAACGACAACATTATTGGCTACTTTATGTGCTGGAACAAATATATACTCTTTTTCCAAATCTTTTAACTTCCATTTAATTTTTGAAATCGCAGGAATGGTATTCTGTGTTTCCAAATGATCTATTCGGATATCAACAACTTCCATGGATTTGTAAATGAAAGTGTCTAATGATTTTTTTATCTGCATTTTCTCTTTTACACCACTTTTTACAGAATGACATGACGACTTTTTTAATGACTTCACGACAGTCCTTCCAAATGATTTTTGAAGGACACTATTTGGATCCTTTTTGAAGAAAAGTTTTTACCTCTCGGTCCTGGACGATGTTGAGGTTCCCTTTAATAACATGACCACTAGGTTCATATCGAAACTTCGAGCTTGCACAATTTCAGGTCAAGGGTGAATTTTGATTAATATACGGAATTTTTGGTAATAGATGAATAATTAAAAATAAGGCCTCTGCTAGGTTTTTTGTAAGTATGAGAAATAATGGGGTTCCATATTATCAAGATAAGGAGTAATAAGTTTTTTTTAATTTTTGAGTCTCTAAATATACTAGATACATCAATAAGATCGATCCCTTTGTTGATATACGGTAAATCAAGAAAATATCTTTTATGGTCTTCAGGTTTATCAATTTCAGAGTACAATTTGTGGTAGCAAAATGCGCTGATTATTCCAGTAGCTTCATACATTGGGCTGTAATGTGCTATACTATTGCATTTTTCCAATAAAGTATTTAATTTTACAATAGGAATTGAACATAGTTTACAAAGTAAATTATGTCTGCCATTATTTTTAATGATTCTAACAAGGTCAGAAATTGAAACTGAAGTTCTGTGGTATTTTCGTTTGTTAGGATTGATACGTTTACCGTGAGATCGTGAGATCGTTTATTACGTAATTTTTTTTTAAACAATAATGGAAGAAGTTCTTGATATGTTACCTAGGCCCATAATAGAACCGACTCACTAAATCTGTCCCCACCGTCAGTTTGTGACGTGTATATAACACAATGTCATCAAATGTGGACGGCTACAGACAAAATATTGTACACATTCATACACATTGTAGCATTGTGTCATCTTTTTACAAAGGAACTGTCAAATATTGATGTAGAAGCAAACTATGAATCAGTCACAACATCACTGCATTTGATTGGTCAGGAAGTTCAGGTAGGGACAGATTTATTGAATCGACCCTATTATCATTTAAACCGAGAGGATACGCCGTTTGCAACTTCTTGATCCAAGACAGTTCAACAAGCTCTACGTGATTTTTCAAATTGTTTATGTGACTGTCCGTCCTGCTTTACAACAATTTCTAATGGTTGAACCTTTATAANTTTGATTTTTTTTTTTTTTTTTTTTTTGTAACTACGGAAACGATATAGATGTTGTTGTGTGCGTTTATAAAGATGCATTTTTTATATATATTTCTGCGCCTTGTAGCTGTCTAATGCCATTGTTTTTCTATGTTCTCGTTTTAGCCATGTATGTAGAATTTAATTTTTATTATTACCAATCATTTGTCCCTTCAATATTCTACTGTCATTGTTTTTTATGAATGCATCAGCTGTAAAAGGAGAGATATGATGCGCAAAAAAGTCATAGCAAAGCAGAGATAAATCAGATAGTTGGAAATTGACAAGCAATGATACATCTATCGGATAGCTAGGAAGAGACAACGTAATGCTATTTGTTTTGGACAGCTAGGAAGAGACAACAAAATGCTAAACCTATCAAACAGCTAGGAAGAGACAAACTAAATGCTAAATCTATCTGATAGTTAGGAATTTACAACTAAATGCCAAATCTTAAGGATAGTTGGGAAGAGACAACTAAATGCTGAATCTATCTGATAGCTATTAAAAGCCAACTAAATGATAAAGTCTATCGGCTAGGAAGAGACTATTAAATGCTGAATCTATCGGATAACTAGGAAGAGACAACTAAATGCTAAATCTATCGGATAGGTAGGGAGAGACAATTAAATGCCCAATCTATCAGAAAGTTTGTAGTTTAATCTAATCAAGGGTAGACAAATCAGTCGAGTTTTCTGATACTTAAACCTTGTAATTGTCTACTAGCTAGTTCCCACAGAACTTGTAACGTAACATGTCTATTCTCATATCCCGAAGGAACATCTGACTTCCATATCATCGTATCAAAGATGATGACATCAAATCAACCGAGATAAAAATTGCTTAGTCTGGGGTAGAGGGAATTTTACAACCCCAGAATGGTACATGAACAATAGGAAAATTGATATGATTTATTTATTGTAAAAGAGATCAGAGACAAACCTAATGCATTGTTTAAATTTTAAAATTCAACCTTTAAAAAGACATTAAGGTAGATAGACAGTGATATTCATATCCATGAGATTTTGTTGTAAGTCGGCACAATTGAAGAACTAATCCTACTTACCCGAAATCTGTAATAAAAAGTATGGGTCACCATACTTGCTTTTTCTAGAACTGTAATCAAAGTTTGCTCATTTTTAGCCATTTTTCACCTAAATTTACATGGAATGCACGGGGAAAATATGAAAAGGCAATTTTTAGCTTAATAGAAATGAACTTTTTATCCATGAGAATTTGATGTATTTTTGTGAACAGATAGTTTATGATGTAATTTATTGATTACAATTAAAAAATGTATATGTCACCATGCTTTTAACGGAGATATTTTACAAAGTTCCCGGATTAAAAATTATTTACGGGAAAAGGGAGTTAATTCGCGGCAAAGTAAACGAAATATGATGTTTCACATCTGTCATTCAATTATGACGTCACAAAGGAAAAGCCTTCAAATTACTGTTCCGGCTCGAAAATCAAACGTACTCCGTGTCCGACTCTTTATTTTTCTAATGCGCGATTGAATTGCGCAGCGCAACAGTGTTTATCTACCTTAAACACCTATGAAAGAAAGAGTGCATCACGAAAATATTTAATTTCAATGATAATTATCAAATATACAAAGCTTTCATTTATATTTCAGGGTCAATATGTAGTGCTAATATTTTAAATCATCAACCCCGTTTCATTCAAATATCTAACAATTGATTTGAAATCTGACTCTAATTGTATGAATTTCAACACCTATAACGTTTGCTTTATGAATAGAAAATCCAATAATAAAGCCGATCTTGTCAGAATTGGAAAATTTAAGCTTGTGTTAAAATCTCAAATATTTGTTTTTCTCTGCGGTGTGTCTTTTTACAAATAAATCAATTTAAGTGATTAAGTAATTGATAAGTGAGTACGACACCGCGTTTCTGAATTTAAATAGTGCCAAGCCTTCATATACTACTCGTATAGATGAATATTGCATTTAAAAATAGTTGGTCAAAAATAAACAATATTTTAGTACTTTTGTTGTCCGAGTCGTTTTAGCTATGATTTATTGTAAAATTACAATTAAAATTAAAACCGTTTTGATGATTACTTTGAATTGTGTTATGGCAATGTATACAAGTTTTAACGCGAGTTATGTTAACCACTCGTTGTCTTTCCTCTACTTCAACTCTAAATTCTGGTAAATACATTGTATAATATAAAGAATATATAAATAAAAACAAGTAGAACACAAACTTAAGTTTGCTGACGGGCTCGCTGTGTTTGTCTATTTTTTCTGAGCTGCCGCGTTTAATAACAAATTACATACAAATTAGGTATATAAAATGTCAAACAATAAATTGTTCAGCAAAATCATAAAGTTGCAAAGTACCATTTAGAATACAAGTACCAAAAACAAAATACCACCCACTAAATCTTTAAGAAAAATTTGATGTTAACAACTCGAGTGAGGGCCTAGAATTGACTTAAGGAGGTTTCCTCCTCACATTTTGGGATTTCTGTCAGATTTTCGGAATCCTCGGGTTTTATCCATTTAAAAGCATTATAATTTTTTGCCCATTGACCCCCTTATTTTTTCCCATAATTTCATTTTATACATCTTTGTGAACATTCTGTAAGAAATTCATTGAATTCTATTTATTCCGTCACATTCATTCATAGTCAAACCTTGTTAATGTTAATCCTATGAAAAATCAGAGGAGTTCAGTTTCCCGCCAAATTTTCAATCACTTAAATCTCAAAAACGAGATCATCAACCTATCAATTTTTTTCTCCTAAATTACTCCACTTTTAATTTTCTAACTAAAAATAATGTTTATTTGAAATCCTATTTATTTTCAAATGGAGTAGCGAACCCCCTTAACTAATACACTGCCTAATCACCCTTGCAATTTGGCGCCAAAACACCTAAATTCATACGCCTGACCAATCGTTTAACAAAACGGAAGCCGAAACTCCTAAATTCATACGCCTGACCAATCGTTTCACAAAACGTAAAGACAATAAATTCCCGTTTCACTACGTGCCACGGGAATTATTTATTATAGCACAATTAATGCAACACATGCAGGCTATGAAGCAAATTTCGCACATAATTACACCATATATAAGTTATAACTGCATTCTGATTAGTAAATAGCAGTGGTTTTTTTTTTTTTTTTTTTTTTTTTTTGCAAATACCCTTTCACTGATAAGCTATTTGCCAAAAATACAAGTCTGGGGTCTAAATTTCCCTCGCCCTTAAAACACGGGAAATTTTACCGTTCCGCAACTTGCATTTTTGATAAATGCCCATCCCCTCATGATATACCTGTTCATAATATTATAAAAAAAATTTGCGTCTAAGAAGAACATTTCATCTTTTTGCTCGTTTTTGCAGTACTAAGTTGTTAATACTACAACAAATTACTTTCGAATTAGTCAATTTTATACGGTTCCGTAATATTACAAAATAATTTAGTTTCACAGAAATTGCAAATTTTCGATTTATATATGTAAACATATGTGATCAAACCGACAGAAAATTTTATCAACGTCAGCTGGGGGGAAAATATACCTATTCGGATAGTTTGAAAAAATCGTGAGGCACTCATTATAAAAATAATTACTGAAATATAATGTATGTAATAATTGGAAAAAAGAAGGGAAACGGGGAATTGTAGGTTTTTGTTTGGATACAATTGGTTAATTGTGGTCTATCTGATTTTGCACATCTATTTTTTTCTTCAAACTGTTTGGATTTGATCTTCATAAATTGTGTAGAAATTAAATTGATAGTAACAATGGCAGTAGGACCAAAGGAATGACAGACAATCATAACATAAAAATCAACCTCCAGAGACATGGCAAAACCTAGAGACAAACAATGAAAAGAGACAACCACAGAACATTATAATACTTGTATTTACCGAGTATGAGTACAAAACAATAACATAAAATCTGTCACTAATTTATTAAAAACAAGATTCATTAAGATCTTGTCTTTTCTGGTTGTTTATTCGACCATTCTTTGCATAAACTCCATTTTGCTTTGTTCTTCAAATTTTAATAATTCTATAGATTTATCCTTCCGGAACACCTGATGATACTCTTGGTTTTTAGTTCACACTGTCAGTGCCTTTGTTTTCTGTGTTGTCTTGTATATCATCCCGTTATATGTTAGTTTTGATAATGATTGTGGTACAGATTTGTCCTTGTTATTGTCTGAATACAGAAAGAGATATACAAATTCTTTTCAAACTTTCACCTTGGTGCTGTTTTAGGGTTAGAGAAGTAACATGCACCATGGATTTTCATTGGCTCTGTCTACGGGTTAGAAAATGACAATAACCAATCAGCAAACCAACAGAATTTCAACATTATATTTTAAATGGCTGCGTGACGGGTGCCATGCGTGGAGCAGATCATGCTTACCCTTCCGGAGCACCTGATGGTACCTCAGTTTTTATAGGGGATCACACTGCTAGTGCTTTAGTTTAGTGGCGTTTTTGTTTGTTTGTGATGTCTTTGTCATACTGTCTCAGTTCGTGTTGCTGTGAATTGCCGTGATTTTGGATTTATGATTTAAGAATTACCCCTTTCCTCGTTCTTGCTCCGGTATTCGTTTGTATGTTAATCAAAAACAAATGTAAATCACTAACAGTGTGAATTTTCATAAAAATCGAGATATAATGTGCTTGGAAGGGTGAACATGTCGCCACAATATACGGCTATCAACAAGTCATCCTTATGATCGAGAATACGTTAAATCCAACTGAAAATGTTCATATGGTGACACTGACAAATCAAGTCATTTTGTAATACCTGCTTAATTTTTTCAATTTATACTGTAAGAAAAAACAGCCTAAAGACTCGATAAATGTACCTCGTCAAAAATGTTTGTTTATTTAAGATTCCTCATCAAAAGTATATCATTGGAAAACAGCTTACTTGGCATAAGTGTATAGAATTATTGAAATTTGAAATACAAAACAAAATGGAGTTTATGCAAAACAACCAGAAAAGACAAGGTCTAAATGAACCCTGTTTTTAATAAATTAATGACAGATTTTTTGTTAATGTTTTTTACTCGGTAAAAGCAAGTATTTTGCGTATTGATTACATAACAATATTTATAATATACAACTGGAGATTTCAGCCACTCTAAACTAAATTTATGTTTCAGATTTGCTTGGAGTGGACAGGAAACTTGGTTTAAATCATGCCTTCCTGACATATAAGAATACAAACATTGAAATGGATGTAAAAATTAGTTACCGTGATGTTGGTGAATATTTCGCTTTCTGTTCCAAAGGTATTGTAAAATGTGGTGTGTAAATGAACTTTGAAAGTGATTGAAGGAATTAAAAGAAAGAAACCTTAGCACAGTGGCATTAAAATAAAAACAAGGAAAGGATATCGACTGAATGCATACTTGACACAAATACATGGTAGAACCAAGCAATGGAACATCGTTTTGTTTTTATTTTATTTTATTTATTTTTTTATTTATTTTTTTTTTTTATTTTTGTTGTTGTTTTTATTTTATTTTTATCTTTTGTTTATTTTTTGTGTTATTTTTATTTTTATTTAATTTTTTGTTGTTCTTCATTTTGAATACACCATAATGCCTTCAGCAAATAGCCTTGCTCATACCTCTTATTAAAAGTAGAGGGCAGGATGTGTCTTTCTCCATTCCCTCTGGTCTTTTTCCCGTCCCCTCTCTTCTTTCTCCCAGTCACCCTTTCATTTTTTTTCGCCCTTTCATGTCCCAGTCTCCCTTTATCCTGTTCGCCCTCTTATAGTACGTGCATGACGACCATAAGTACAAATTAAACAACTTAAGTAGAATACCGAAGGAACAAAGCAGAAGATTACATAAATCGAAGTCCAGAGACTAGGCAAACGCAAGAACATCAGAAGACGGAAGACCAAAGACACTTCACATCAACAAAACACTACATATACAACACACAAAAAACTAAAGCACTAACAGTGTGGATTATCTAAAAACAGAGTGACATCAGGTCCACCGGAAGGGTAAGCTTGCCTTACCCTTCATAAAGCACCCATAACAAAGTCAGTGAGGCATTTATGGTTTTGAAAGATCTGTTTGGTAGTTGGTCAGATATGTCTGTCATTTTCTAACAGGTAGACAAAGCCAATTTTGAAGAATTCAATGGTACGTTAACTTTCATAACCCCCAAACAGTACTAACGTAAAAACTTGGAAAGCTTCTGTAAATCTCTTTAGTATTCAGACAAAAACAGGAAAAAAATTTACCACAAACATCACTAACGAAGACAAAACTAAAATTCAACAGTACTAAATGTCATTCGACACTACATCCACTGGTCATGGATGCGGAATCATCGCCAAACATGAGCGTTCTTACAATAACTGAAATCCGTAGCTCGACAAAAGCACTGGTGTCTCAAGCTAGTGGACAACTACAACATATAGACAAATACAGATGTGGACACTATAAACAGATGATTCGAGTAATATTTGGACTTACAACAATATGAACTGTGATTTTTCAATTTTTTGGTTTTAGAAGATTTCATCATTTCAAGCTTCAATTTGCAGAAATAAAGCAGTTTAAAGTCAAATTCATCGAGTTAACATATGAAATAGCTTGAAAATTAAAGAAAATATAACATGAATAAATTATTTACTCCAATGAAAAAATGTATTTTCGGGATGAATTGTATGCCTGTGACATTAGGACAAATGCGTAACAGAAGTGTTTATACTGACAAAATGTCATGGTCCGATAAAATCACGTGCAATGTGGAAAACGAATGCTGACTTGTTAGGGGACGACCATTTAATTCTGAGGGGGGGGGGGGGG
>MJUU01033560.1:127364-140890 GCA_002080025.1 Modiolus philippinarum | reverse complement strand
CCGTTCCTCCTACTAAGTTCAAGACGGCCCCTAGCCCCGGATTGAGCGGAATTCATTGCTAGATTTCGAGTTACGCTACATCCATGACTTTATTAACATGGATGCGGGATCGTCAGCAATCATGAGTTTAACTGATAAACTGTTCTTACAATTGCTGTCATCCGTTGCCCGACAAAAAGACTAACGGAAGACAATCACAAAACTGAAACAACAACAGGGCACTCATTGAGTCAAAAAAAGAAAACTTGGCATAAAATCATGATATATTGGCACAATAAACAGGATGTTAGAATAATAAATTAACATTACAAAAAATAAAAAGACCAAAATTTAAAAGTATGAAGTGCATCAATATGAGAAATTCTCTCAAGCACAAATTCATCATAACTGAAATGTATATAGAGCATACATCCCTCGCATGGAGAATCTTTTTACTGTCTCAAAACTGCAGAAGAGACACACATGTCTTAAATAAGCAATGAAGGAATATGGAGTAAATGCACATGAAACAGTCTCTACAAACACAAGGTAAAATGCAATGCAATAACGCTTTTATTGTTTACATAAATATTTCTTGTTATTCAGTGTCCGGTCAATTACATATGATACATTACTTACTAATATTAAAGAGTACTAAAATACATAACATATAACTACTATATTCATATTTTCTTTTCCATTGTGTGCGGACGGGTTACATTAACCATATAATCCAGTCATTCTAATAAAAATCAATACATGATTTGAAAATAAAATTTTTGACAGGTTGTTAAACTCGTACGGAGATGTTTGCCAAGTTGGCAGGTATGATAAACTGAGGAATTTTCAAGCTCTAAACTTTAATTTAAAACTTATATAAAAGAGAGAAGGAGATAAGAAATACGCATAATTAAAGAACATACATTGATATGAAATTTGCCTAAAGTTTCTGCAGTTTAACGAGCTGTTGGACAATCCTTTCGTAAAAAAAAATGATAACTGAAGTAAAAATCAATTCTGTTAAATGAATGACACTTTAAACAACACAATATAATGACGTTATATTCAAGTTTCAATTTCAGATTTAAGGATGATCTATACAAATATTCAAACTGTTGCCTGATTGAATGTTTTTTATATTCGAAATATCGCTGCCACATTAAAGATTCATTTTTCTACATGACCGCCAAAACAGTACATTTATTACAACAGCTGTTGTAATGATAGCATGTGGAGATAAATTACGTTTGGTAACAAGAAACGAATATGAAAGAATACTGGGATAGTACAAGTTTTCATTTTTTTCTTCAAATTAAAGTCACCACGAGGCCTTTAACAATCAGAAATGTGCTGAGACCAATTACAAATGAATACCGTAGCAAAAATGAGGAAAAGGGAAATTCCCATAATCAAACATAAAATAACACGGCAATTCATATCCAACACAAATGTGACAGCATGACAAAGACAGAACAAATAAACAAAATGAACAAGAACGCGGCGACAAAACTAAAGCACTAGGAGCGTGAACCCCTACAACAACTTGAGGTATCATCAGGTGCTCCAGAATGGTACGCATTATTTGCTCCAAGTGTTGCCCCCGTCGTTTTTTAACAGTCCGTAATAAACTCTGGATCTTCCCTCATCTGTGAAATAAAAAAGATGGTAACTGTCTGTCATATTATGGTGACGACCGTAAAAATGCTGTAGTGACAATTGGAACAGTGATTGAACATAACTTTGATGACAAAGTTTTTGAGACAGTAATTTCGCTCTGTACACCAAATCGTTGTAGAAACTATAGGCACACCAATAGCGAATGAGTTGTGAAAGTTGTAGAGACTTTGTCTCAAGTGCATTTACTCAATATCCTTTCATTGTCCATATACCGATGTATGAAAAAGACCGGTAATTGATAAAAGACGGCCAGTAATGCCGATAGCAACTACACCAGAATAAAAAGCTCCAAGTAGATCAATGTTGGCTAGAATGATACATTTTATCATGGCAAAAATAAATATTCAGCCAAAGTACACTTTTAAAAACGATTTGAAGTTTTCTTTCTTTTTTTTTGTATTTCATACTGTGAAATTTATGTTCTGTCTATACAAGACAAACAGTGGTAGCAAATGTCATTGATTAATTGTTTTTTTTCTAAGGGTTAAAAATGACATTATCCAACCAGCTGCCAAAATACTTTTCAGTAGTCATACTTAACGTATGATGGCTGCCGTAGTCGAGACAGGACATGCTTACCCTTTCGTAGCACCTGATGTCAGATTTTGGAGGCTGCATTTTTCAACAGACAATCGGAATCCAATGGGAACTAATTGTGCGCTACTTTAAGCTGATATCTTTCTACTCTCGTATGAGGCCAAGTTTTTACAATGGCTAACACAGAAAAAACAAAAACATTTAGCCCAGTCCTTTAATTTCAGCTTCCGCTACATAGACGATGCATTCTCTCTTAACAATCCAAAATTCAAGGAATATTTTCACCAGATCTGTCCCAATGACCGTGAAATTAAAGAGACTACTGATACACCTACCTCAGCTTCGTACTTAGATGTTTTAATTTACATTGTCGAAGATGGGACGTTTGGAATCAAAGCGTTATGACAAACGTGATGATTTTAACTTCCCAATTGTTAACATTCCCTTTCTGAGTAGCAATATACCTAACTCTCCAGCCTATGGAGTGTATATTTCAAAGTTGATTCGTTACTGTCGAGCATGTAGTCTATACTGTTAATTTTTTAATAGAGCAAAAACACTGTCCCAAAAAAGCTGCTGTAACTATCATCCCTTCAGAAACTCTTTGGCCGTTACCATGATATAATTGACAGATATGACGTGTCTGTGTTCCAAATGAAAACGGACATTTTCAGCTAGATTTCATGTCTTCATGAATATGACAAACCGGATTTGACTCAACCCTGAATTGACTCACTGATAGTGTGACGGGTGCCTCTATCAGAGCAGGACATGCTTACCCTTCCGGAGCACCTGATTTTGATCCCGGTTTTCACGGGAGTTCATGCTATGAGTGCCTTAGTTTTTGTCTCGCCCGCGACGAAAGTCACGGGAAGCGAGACATAGCCGTGCAAAGTATGACGGCGACGGCGGCGTAAACTCAAATCAAGTGCCAATGACCTCAATTTCAGGGTCCAGGGACCCGGTTAAGTTTTTTTGCTTAAGTCTGTTTCTCAATGACTACAAGCTATAGGTAAATGAAATTTGGTATATAGCTTGGTCTTGGTTAGAACATGTCAGTCTGTCATATGGCTTTTAACCTTGACCTCAATTTCATGGTCTAGTGAACATAGTTTAGTTTTTTCTGATTAGAATAGTGTACGGTATTAATATTTGGCTTGTAGGTTGCTCTTCAGTTGTACATGACTGTTTGATCGACTAAGCAGGGACGGGCGAGAAATCTATTAGGGTCCACTCTTGTTAATGTCGTATTTTTATTTCCGTGCACTGTAGCTGTCTCACGTCCTTGTTTAGTTTTTCTCTGTTACCGTTTTTGCCATGTCTTCGGACTTTGATTTTTGTGGTCATCGCCTGCCTTGTTCCTTCGGTATTCTACTGCCGTTGTTGTCACTCGGGTTTTTTTATGGGAACTTTACAAAGGATATTATAAAATGTTGTGTTTTCTCCACGTGATTATAGCTGTCTCATGTCACTTTTTTCTGTATTTTCGTTTTTGCTAGTCTCAGGATCCTTGTAATTACCCGAACATTTACTTTGTTTTTTAGTATTATACTGCCGTTGTTTTAGACGTTACCGTGATGTCAGCAAATATGACCATACTTTAAGGTATGATAAAGAAGACCTTTTCATCGGTTTAAACTGAATTCCTTATTAAGTAACTGTTTTTTAGTATTATACTGCCGTTGTTTTAGACGTTACCGTGATGTCAGCAAATATGACCATACTTTAAGGTATGATAAAGAAGACCTTTTCATCGGTTTAAACTGAAATCCTTATTAAGTTACTTTTTGCACCCACAATTTGGTAAGTAGTAGGGCTATTGCATAAATATTTGGGAATGTTGTCCAAAGCAGAATTTTATATTGCACAAGCTTGCGATAATATATATTCTACGAGGGATAATATTCCCAAATATTCATGCAATAACTATTTAATTGTATAGCATAGCTAAAATTTATGTTAAAAGGGATTTTTGTTGTCAATGACGTCATGAAATTGAGGTCATATCTGTACTAGTGCAATATAGAAATTTATTGCACGTTTGCATTTGGTTGCTTTCTTAGGAATATATTATTTGTCTATTCAATAAATGCATTTATTACATTTGTTCTCATTTTTACACAAGGGTTAATCTATCTTTACAGATAATATCGTTACTCTTTCAGGTAAATCTTATTGACGTCATTGATGATATGGGTGTTCTTTTTATACACCGGACTAATTGGATAATTTTTGCTCAGGATGGCAACTGTAGTACAATATTACAATATGTTGCTGTAAATATAACCAATGTTGTTCTAATAGAACAAAATAAAAACTATGAAAAACGTATAAAAGATTTAAAGGTAAGTCAAATATTAATGGTGATGTTAAAATATGACGTAGTTAAGTCTTTTGAAAATATTGCATGTTACATAATATTTAGTGATACTTTACAATATGCATGTACAATATGGTGGTATGGTAAAATCCGTTTTAAATAAGTTTATATAATAGATAAAATGTTTACATCAGTACAAGCACCAACAAGTATACGTAAGAACATGATAATCCCCTTCTTCGTGAATAAGGATGAGCGTTAGCGAGAACCTATCACGAGGATGGGGATAATCATGTTCTTATATATTTAGAATATTGTTTAGTACTCAAGAAATAATTGCAATAATCAAACATTATAGACACTCAATAGATAGACTAATTTAGCCCAATTCGAATTTACCCATGCACGCCATAATAAATGTGACGGTGACAAAATATATGTGAAGGGGATAAAACAGGTGTTATAAATGTAATTACATGGAGTTATTCATTATGGATTAGGAAGGTTTTGAGCTGATAGAATTTAAAAAAGATGATTTAGATATACTGACTTATAGTTTTAAACCATTATGGAGCCTGAGGCTTTAATGTGCAACAGTGGGTATGTATTTTTTAATTTTTATATATTTTTTCTTTTGGATGGTTTGGGGGTGGGGGTGATTTCCCGATTTGATCATCACAAGATCCTGATCGCAAGGACATAATTTGTGTACATATTACGTTTTTTATAACTTATTCTGCACAAAATGTTTTAAATATTTCCAAAAAAGGTGGTTTGAAATCCAAAACGCCATTTCTATCCTCCAATGCTTTTTACTTGTGTTTTTTTTTTTAAAGTAATGATTACTACCCCTTAATCTATTATTGTTTTGTGGTTATCTGAATCAGTGATCTGAATTATACTGGATAATCAATTTATTATTTGAAAATATTATAATACTGGCTCTTGAGTGAATGACAACTCCTTCATATTTTACAGATAATAATAAACATCGGTCAGTTGTCTCCCTGTACCAAGTTAGTTATATATAGTTAAAAGGGAGATAATTTTATTTAAATATTGATATGCTAATTAAAATGATCTCCACTTTGAACCATACAAAACTAACTTGGTAAAGGGAGATAACCGACCGATGTTTCTCATTGCTTTACAATCTAAATCAAATGCATCAGCAGTTTTAAGCTGTTGACGTTAACATGTAAAATACAATAGATAAGTAAGAACATGATTTCTTTAATTTCTGTCCTGTTTTCACGTTTCCTGAGCGGTTGGAGAAATATGTTTCTCCTCTCTAGAGAGAATGTTGTTCTCGGCAAGTGATTGGTTAAAATTCAATTATGACGTCAAATATGTTTGCTGTTTTCCGACTTTACCATTGTGACGTCATGAAAAAAGGCGACCATGCCTGATGACGTCACTTCCAAAGAAAACATTTATTTCGGATCATCAGAAAAGGGGGGTCACGTTTTTGTCAAAAATCTCCTTGAAATCATTAGAGAAATAAAATCCACAACCGTATCTCGTGAGAAACGACATTTCTTCACTCTCGGTAGTTAAATTTTCAAATATTTTAAACGCTCGGCAAGCCTCGCGTTTAAAATATTTGAAAATTTAACTATCTCTAGTGTAGAAATGTCGTTTCTCACTCGATGCGATTGTGGATTCTATATTTCTTATGTTCTTCACAAATAAGACAGCTGAAATCCTGTTATTTAATTGGTCGAGAGTATTTACAAATGTAGCTATATTCTAATAAAAATTAATGGGCACAATTAATTAATGGACTAACACATTTTATATTTACCTTAGAGCTACGGATTCTTTCTATGCAAAACATGCGACTACTACTGTCTGAAATGAGATTTCCTGTGATTCGGCATTGACGCGAAAACCGATATTTTTTAAAAGTAACAATGTCGAAGGTTTAGAAGTTTTATAAAACTTAAGAAGTTAGCTCTATCTGATGCTCAATCAAGCGTAATTATAACAAAATACTGAATTTAAGGTGAATTAAAGTCCGGCAAAGGGACATTTCACAAGTTATGTCACTTCAGTACAATTAATTAGACGTAAATAAACTTGGAAGAATGCAATTTCGCATAAGGGTGTTAAAGGTGTAATTGTACCAGGATTCTTTATATAAACTACAAAGTTCATTATATCGGCAAACGATTAACGAATTAAAAAAATAAAGGGCAAAATTCCTATGTAAAAATCTCAAAGACATTGATTTTGAACTGTTTTGAATTGAATATTGTTTGTAAAATCAAATTGTCAAAATTGTTACTTCAGTCATTAACGGGTGTACTAAGGTCTGCCTAAATACACATTTTGCTGTTATATCTTTCTTTGTATAATATCGTTCAAAATTGTGTATTGATTTACAAGTTTTAGATTCAAATGACTTGAACAAAAACGAAGAATACATAATGTATTATCATACATATGTACATGTAATAAATAACCGGTACAATGTCCTGAATTAATTGCACAATTCCCTTAAGTCAAAGTGTACAAATACCTGACCATTTCATAATAAACATGCAAGGTATAAAAGATAAATGCTGTACCCATGTTGTGTCTTTGTTTTTTTCTGCCCTTTTTTTGTTTCTGGTGTTGCCATTGTCCTTGGATTGTTCGCTTTTAGATTGACGGTTCGGTTCTCACTTACTTGTTTTATATATCTCAATAACATATTACAGTCTGTTTGTATTGACGAAGATGTTCAAAGAATAACCTGCACTCGGGACGTGTCCAAAAATGAGATATACAACATTGTAAAGGCAGCTACAATTATGAAAATTGATCAGGTAATAAAAAGCCTTATATGAGCGTATGATCTAGCTATATATGTAAATAGATTCATAATATAATAACAATACAACACCATTAGCATATACTATAATTCTGTTAAAAGAATCAAAATAAGTCATGGTCTTTCATAGATTGTAAGCATTTTAACATGGTCTCCCGTTGTTTACGAATATTTAACCCCTCTCGAGACAAAAAATTGCAAAAAGAAATTAAACCTATGTTGAAATACACACAATCTATTGTAGCTATGAATTATTCCTTAAATAAACATGAGGTCAAGTAAAAAAATAGAAAAAGTCACTTAAGTATCAAGTAAATTCGGCGTTCACCAACTACCGGCGATGAACAGCAACAAAAGCAATACAAAACTTGATAGTCTGGAGCTATTCGATGGCATTATTTTGAATACCAGTTCATCTAGTTTTATAGATTTTAAACCCAAAAGTTCGTTTTCATTATTGAATTTATTCTCGCATTCTAAGACACTCTTCTCAAGCTGGAAAAATATTGTTAAGCATCGAACTTGGAAAAATAATACAAATTTCATTGCAATTTACAAAAAAAAAGCTCTTACACATGTCTAGGTCAATATTTCACCAGTATAAATGAGCCTTACAGATACGACATTTTATACTTTTCACAATTTGAGCAATATGTAATTATTTATTTGGTTAATGACAACATTACCTAACAGAATTGTCAAAAGCCAAAGTCAAAGAGGCGAAATATAAGGTGAAAAGACACCGGAAAAATTGTCGACCGCAATGGTCCTGATTTGGTACAGGCATTTCAATAGAAATGGTTTGTTAATTCGGTTTCATTGGCGCGCCAAACTTCCCGTGCCACTGCAGCAATTCAACAGTAACTGCTGTTGAAATTCTGAGACAGTAAAAAGAAATGACCATCCCTGTATTAAGTAAAAAAAGAGTCTTGAATCAAAATTTGGCCCGAGACTTCAAATTTTTCCACAAAGGACTGATATCTATAAAAGAACTTTTTAATGATCGCATGATGAAGGAAGGCGGTGACGAAAATAACTTTGTTTAACACGAAAGTCTGTATAAATTGTGCTAGCTCTCTCATATCGAGCCAACTGTCAAACATGCACTCCGTACGCAGGAGAAGAAGGAATATTACTCTTCATGCTATGGAAATTGATAATTTTGTTACTACGATCATCCCTTTTGTCGTGAATTTTTGTACTGAGATGAGATAATTTTCGTCAAATTCAAGATATAAGTGAAAAAATTTAATTTGTCGATGTTAAAACAAAGATGACTGTTTGAAAATTTTAGAATTTTTTAAGCATATTATAACATATACAAAGAAAAGACGCCATATTTTTATGAATGTGTTTATATACAGATAGTACCTTTTATCTTGGCGATATGAGTAACTAAATACCGAAGTTACTGTGAATTTATTTTCTGTATATGTGCATTTCGACAACTTATGTATCTACAGTGCAGATAAAATCTAAACGATTGGAAAACCAATAACTCAACGATATTCAAAAACTGACAGAGAACAAATAGCCGTTATGATCTAAATGTAAAGCCAAAATCAGCTAAGGACAGAGCTTTGCATTAGGGAGATACTCCTTGGTTTCAACAAAATTTACAAAATTTTAGGTATTACAAGGTTCCAAATAGAATCGGCTTTCGGTCAGCACCGAAGTACTTACTATTGGTCTGGTGAATATCCTCGGGAAATAACAGTCCACCAGCGAAGGCATCGACCCAGTGGTAACACATAACTAAATACCGAAGTTACTGTGAAATTATTTTCTGCATATGTGCATTTCGACAACTTATGTCTCTTCAGTGTAGATAAAATCTAAACGTTTGGAAGGCCAAAAACTCAAAGATATTCAAAAACTGACAGAGAACAAATAGCCAATATGATCTACATGTAAATGTAAGGCAAAAATCAGCTAAGAACAGAGCTTTGCATGAGGGAGATACTCCTTAGTTTCAACAAAATTTACAAAATCTTAGATATTGCAAGGTTCCAAATAGAATCGGCTTTCGGGTTAGCACCGAAGTACTGACTACTGGGCTGTTGAATATCTTCGGGGACTAACAGTCCACCAACAGAGGCATCGACCCAGTGGTAACAAATAACTAAACACCGAAGTTACTGTGAATTTATTTTCTGCATATGTACATTCCGACAATTTATGTCTCTTCAGTGCAGTTAAAATCTAAACGATTGGAAGGCCAATAACTCAAAGATATTCAATGAGATAAACAATTAAAGGATGCAGACTATATGCACATGAAACTAAGTTTCTACCAATATATGATTAAGTCAACTAATGGAACAACGTAATGTTGTTGTTCATCATCTTGAAGTCACCATGATGAGTACATCAATGGTCTTTTTACCTCGGAATACCCCAGCACATGTTGAACGGAATTCAAAAAAATATATATATTTATTTGCAAAGTCGTCAATTGTCCTCCTAGAAAACGATCAACCCATCACAATCAGAATCTATAAAAACCCATAAGGCTCTCATCGAGTCAAGAAAATTTGAACTGAAAAAAACATGAGGTGTGCGCATTATACACAGATGACAAGAAAAACCTTTTAGAAATCAATAAAAATTTCAAATGCAAATTGTGTAAACCATATGAAAACATCTCTCAAGAACATTATAACTTAAATATTCATAGAGCAAACAAATCTGTGAGAAAGCAAACTATTTTTAATAAAAAGGATATTTAAAAAGATGTGATAAAATATTTCACACAAATCCAATGTTCCTACCTTATTGAAGAAACAAAGTTTCCAATACCAGAGGTAGTTAATTATGAAATTTCTCACATTGAGTTAAGAACATTTCGCAACTGTTTGAAATCGAGGCTTGCCGATCTTTTACACTTTTGAAAATATATTAAACGAGATTTGAGAAAATTCATAATAAATGTGTTTAAGTTGTGGAGACTGTACTCTAATGACTGAACGAAAAATACCAATGATTATATTTCGAATTAATTTGGTGGGAAATTTCACGAAACTTGTTCATCTCTCTAATTCAGGCAATCAGAGCTTAGCGCATATTAAAAACAACCCTTTTAGAATCTAAATATAAATTTGAATTCTTGCATCTTTATAAATATATGTCGGAATGCAATAAATGATACATCTGTTTGAACACTGATTTATCGGGCTTATTTTGAGACTAAGATCATTTGACTAGATTGATCCTTTGAATACTAATCATAGGGGGTTTTCCGGTATGAATGCGAAGTTTTCAGCCGTAAAAAGGTATATTTATAGGTGGCATTTTCCCACCTTCGGAACTCTCTTGGAAGGCTTTAAAGGTATGCTGAAATTTTGACATGATGTAAACGAGATATGCACCATCCGGAAAATATATGGTTTCATAATGGTTAAACTTGAGATAAATTGTCCAGACATATTTGAATAAAGGGAAAATCAAGTGGTGATTTGTTCTCTGTCAGCGTTTACACATATTTCGGTTCATTGATTTCCAAATGTTTTGATTTTATCAATGATGAGACATATGTTGTCGAAATGCGCATGTGCAGAACCTAAATTTACAGTAACCTCGGTATTTTGTTATTTGAAAATGTTACAGAATTGAATTGATGGTTTGTAAACTTAAGGGGACAAATGTTTCCACACCGTACGGGAAATGTGAAATCTGGATAGAAATTAGAGAAACAAGGATTTTGTCACCATTATATCTACCATAATGATAGCATTTACGTTAACAATGTTGAAAGCACTATTTGTATCTTGATTGGTTTTCAGATGGTAACAGCTAATATCATTTAACGGATATAAATATTATTAATACTTTAAGCTGAATTTTGGCTTTTCTATTTAGATCCTTTTGGTTATTTGTTCTCTATCAGCTTTAAAACGTTTTTTGGTTAATGAACTTCAAAATGTTTTGGTTTAATATGCACTGATAAGACATAAGTTGTGGAAATGTGCATATGCAAAAAATAAATCAACAGTAACTTTGGTATTTTGTTATTTATTACCACTGGGCCGATGCCGCTGTTGGTTGACTGTTAGTCCTCGAGGGTATTCACGAACCCAGTTGTCACGTCAGTGCTGACCCGAAAACCGATTGTATTGAAACTTGCCATATCTAAATTTTACAATTTGTTTTGCTTAAAACTAAGGAGTATCTCCCTCATGCATAGCTCTGTCCTTAGCTGAATTTTGGCTTTTCTATTTAGATCCATTTGGTTATTTGTTCTCTATCCGCTTTAACATGTTTTTCGGTTAATGGACTTCCAAATGTTTTGGTTTATGCACTGATGAGACATAAGTTGTGGAGATGTGCATATGCAGAAAATAAACTTCTGTATTTTGTTTTTGAGGACGTTTTACAGAAGATATGAACATTTGATATCTAAATATGACGTGACTCGGAAACAACTTATCACAAAGGATAGTAATAATAGTGGATATCGACGATATATTCTATGTAAATCTGTTAAATTGGCTTTGGATTCCACTGATCTGAAGATTTTACATATATACTTACCCCTCCCTGATACTACCGATGTCTACTAAAATACATGACGACCCTTAACCAAATTCTTCTGGAATTTTTTAATTTGATTATTCATCCGCAGTGCGACAGTGTTTTACCAGCAGACTAGGTTTTTTAACTGGCGAGCACTCTTTGACCCATCTTTCAGAATAACGTTTTCTCATATTCTTTTGCTTTCAAGATAGTGGTCATATGGTTAGTAGTCTACCTGTATTGGGTTTTATAGAGAAACGGGATAGCGAAAGTGAAGGTTTGGATACCCAAAAACCGTTTTAACCCTTCCGCTAGCTTTTGCTAGTGACAGTACCAAGTCCAGTTATCCCGAGTTCCTATCGCTATTTACGTTTGTCTCTAGTCTGTTATTAGTTTTTTGTAGTGCGTTTACACTGTGGATTGTGGCATTTGATTGTAATTTTTGGCCATTTTAGGTGTTTACTTTTATCTTTACTCGATTACATGAAAAAAGTCTCTACAAATATATGGTGAAAACAAGCAATTGAACACAGCTTTTATTGAACAATGCTAGTTAATTATTTTTTTTCCTTATAGTTATATTCTTCCATAACATACACAACACAAACGTTGATATATACTGACAATGGCAGGGAATTTATGGATATTGACATGCAAAACGATGCTAATTTAAAGACACAAAAGATACTTTTTCCAAACACTAAATATGGATTCAATGGAAAAACACTTTTGGTGGCGGCACTTGAGGTAAGAATAAAGATGAAGTACAGTTACTTTGTATTCTTTGCAGATCATTCTTACCCCTTTCCGGAGCACCTGATGATATCTCCAGTTTTTGGCAAGGTTCACACTGATCTTTATTTGATTTTGTAGCGTTCTTCTTTATTTTTGTTTGTTTGTATTTTTTTTTCTTTCTCGTGTTGTCCCCATATGTGTAAACATGTAAGGCAGTATTTTCGGACTTTCTTTTAATTCCAGAAGTTTTCCCATTTTCTGCCCTTTTTCTTTAATGTTCCTTTGCCATATCATTATTTAGGCGTAACAGTGACTGAATATTTTGTAAAGTAACACTATCTTTGGTGTAAATAGTTTAATTATGTTCCTGTAAATGTCTGTCTTGATATTATAGACCTTTTCACGATAACTGCGTTCCTACGATTTTGAGTGGAAAATGAAAACAGTTCCCACAAAAATGACGTCGTGGGAAAATTAATCAAGATGACATATATGTATTATGACGTTGAATTTTACCCACTCAAAAACATATGAGCGCATGTGCTAAAACCACGACCGCAGTTATCGTGAAAGGGTTTTCCCTCTTATGCCCTATAGATAAACATTGTCGTTTGTTGTCATACCTAAAATGTGTTTGTCTTCTAAGTGCTTGGATTTTATATGCTTTAATCGTGCAAACATTGATGATGTTGTCATACCAAATCTATTCAGAAGTATTTCAATTGAAATTTCATATGTAAGAAGGCTTGATATCATAGTCAACGAAAATTATGTCCTTAGCTAGCTGTCAGTAACTGCGAGCATTTGTCCGGACAGTACCTGTATGTATTGTCTTCAAGTTTTATGTATTTCATTGTAAGGGTACTCGTCTTGATAAGTTGGACTTTTTTCTAGTTTGATTTTTACTGTGAGTCTTTTTGTGTATTTATTTTTAGCCATTCACCACACATA
>MJUU01033560.1:97317-127181 GCA_002080025.1 Modiolus philippinarum | reverse complement strand
TCACTGTGTTGAAGACCATATGGTGACCCCTAGATGTTTTGTTTTTGGTCGTTTTAACCTAGATATGGGGTGTTGTCTCCTTGACATTTACCCCATTTCCTTTCTTTTTCATATTGTCTTTCTTATCTATTTTGCCTGCATGCAATCTGAAAAGCTTAACGTCATTGAAAAGCGAAGTTACCGCGTCCATTTCTCAGATAAAACTATAAAAGCGATTATAATGGTAAAATGGTTAAAAACTTTGAATTCCAAAACAGTTATCTTAGAAATAATCAGAGGTGGTACTTGATATAAAAATTTAAATGATATATGGTAAAGGTATTAGAGGCCACACCAGTACATATAAGGAAACAATGATTATATAAAGAAAAAAGTAGATTTGTCAGGAGTAAGACACTTTTCGACCGTTTGAAAAAGAGGTACTAATAACTTGGTAAAGAGCACTGTTTTTTTTTCAAGAAATAAATACTGTAGGCGCTGACCATAACTACATAAATTATGTAAGGAAATTTGAAATTGAAACTGTCACTAACAAGTTTTGATTATCCATTTTTTAAATTAACTGAAAATGTTAAATATAAGGACAAAACAGCTGCAAAATACACTTTATTAACTGACGTTTGAGCCTCTTTTACACATGAAAAATGAAAAAATCTCTTAAAAGAGCAACTGAACTCACCCATGATTTTGTGCTGTCCATTGTTTACATTTAGCTGATCTCTTGTTCAATTTTTTACTTATATTTATTTTACTTCATCAATAGCTATTTTTGCATCTCCATGTATATGAATTTGTATTGTAGTGGCAACCTTTCAATGAAAGACATAGTAAAGGAAATTATACAGGCTTCACAATGATTGTTTTACAAAGGTTAGCCAGTCGGCTGAATTTTACGTAAGTGAATTATATAATACGGAATATTCTACAGTAATTTCCATTGTTTTTACAAAATTCTTCATAACCGAACCAAAAAAAATCGACTTTTGTTCTTTCGGAGGAATTTTCAGGAGAGTCTCAAAATAAACTGCGGAATACCCTGTTTTTACATTTAAAATTATAATTTTACAACATTTAATTATCGTTATCTTGAAACTTGCAACATGCATCTGCAACTATTTATATATAGGCTAAATTACTGTGAATACCATTTTATTAGCTCCCCTGTCTATGCCAGGGTGAGCTTTTGCCTTCACTTGGTGTCCGTCGTCTGTCTTCTGTCCGTCGTAAACTTTTCATTCAAAGATCTTCTCTTGTGAAACTTCTGGTTTTTATGAACCAAACTTGGTCACAATAATCCATTGGTGGTCCCCGTTTACGATTGTATCCGGCAGCAGCTCCGTACTTCATTTAAGATTGCCGCCAACGTGAATATAGTTCTAATATTGGACCTTATGGGAAAGACATTCAAAGAACTTCTCCTCAAAAACTGCCAGTCCAATTAGAACCAGACTTAGTCATAATGGTCCTTGATGGTCCCTCCGAAAAAAGGTATCCGGCAGATCCGTACTTCGTCAAATACGACCGCCAGTGAGAACAAAGTCTTAACATTTAACCCTATGGAAAAGACATTCGAAGGTCTTCTGGGAAACTACCTGTCTAATTTGAACCGAACTTAGTCACTATGGTCCTTAGATGCTTCCTTCCAAAAAAAATGGTACCTGGCAGGTCCATACCTCATCCAAGCATAATTTTAACATTGGACCCTATGCAAAAGACAGTCAAAGATCAGAAAAGTCAGAAACTAACAATCCAATTTCCGAAAAAGGTATGCAGCAGGGACGTACCTCATCCAAAATGGCTGCCAGAGGGAAATATAATCATAAGATTTGACCCTATGGAAAAGACATTCAAATATTTTCTCAGAAACTACTAATGTAATTATATCCAAACTTACTCACAATGGTCCTTATATGGTTCCTTCAAAAAGGTATATCCGGCAATTCCGTACCTCATCCAAGATGACCGCCAGCGTGGAACATAGTTTTAAAATTGGTTCTATGGAAAAGACATTCAGATGTCTTCCTCTTCGAAATTTCCATCCAATTAGAATCATACTTAGTCACAATGGTGTTAATATTGTTCCTATCAAAATAGGTATCTGGCTGGTCCGTTGTTGACAATCCAGCATCCATGACCAAAACATACATCGCTGTACCATTGTGCTGTAAGTTAATACAACTAAAATCGATGCTGGGACTGTTTTGAACTTACTATAGGTATAAGTGTTTGCTACTTGTTGAATGCCTCTCGGTTATTTCAATATTTTAAACAACAAAAAAGCGTTGTTCAATTTTCGAAATCTTACTATGTATTTATAAGTATTTTTTTCCAATGAGCAATCGCCTCAAATCCCTCTTTGTTCATGCAAAAACAGTGCAAACCTTTTTATTTATATACGTTACTACGGATTGATGTCAGTATTGTCAGAAGTAACAAAATACGGGAGTTACTATTAATTTAGTTTCTGCATATGCGCATTTCGACAACTTATGCCTCTTTAGTGCAGATAAAATCAAAACATTTGGAAATCCATATACCAAAATATGTGTAAAAGCTGATAGAGAACAAATTACCAATAGGATCTACATAGTAAGCCATACGAGAGGGAGATACTCCTTAGTTTTGAACAAAATTTTGTTAAATTTAGATATTGCAATTTTCTAAATAAAGTCGGTTTGCGGTCCAGCACCGAAGTACTGGCTACTGGGTAGGTGATACCCTCGGGACTTACAGTCAACCAACAGAGGCATCAACCCAGAGGTAATAAGTAACAAAGTACCGAAGTTACTGTTAATTTAGTGCCTGCATATGCGCATTTTGACAACTTATGTCTCTTCAGTGCAGATAAAATCAAAACATGTGGAAAACCATATACCAAAGTATGTGTAAAAGCTGATAGAGAACAAATTACCAATATTTGTCATAATCAAATTTCTGCTTTTGATGACTGATAACAAAATTTCATACAATTAGACATTTTTACATAATAGTTGAAGTAAGGATATGTCCTTTTAGGTCCGAAGGTATCATAAGCTCGAGTAAGATAACTAACGAAAAAACATGTATCTCCGTGCAACTTATTTTCGTCAGTTGTACCGTTAATATCATCAGGTAGTTTGTGAGCAAATGTTTTGTCAAAAACGCCCTCTGCTATTACAAGTGTTACTGCAATCACTACTAGTATATGAACTCAATTATATACCCCGCCACGCGAAGTGGCGAGGTATTATGTGATACCATCAATCGTGTGTCCGTCTGTCCATATGTCCGTCCGTCTGTCCATTCCCCGAAGGTTTCCGACTTATAATTTGTGAACGAAATAACACAAAGTCTTCAAACTTTGAATGCAAATTGTTTACCACAAAACTCATGTCAAGTTTAATTTTGGGTTCAGAGGTCCAAGGGGTTCTAGTTATGCCCCTTGAAACTTTGAAATTTTACGAATTTCAGGTTTCCGACTGATAACTTGTGAACGAAATAACACAAGGTCTTCAAACTTGGTATGTTAGTTGTTTACTACAAAACTCAGGTAAAGTCTGATTTTGGATTCAGAGGTCCAAGGGGTTCTGCAGTTATGCTACTTGAAACTTTGAAATTTTGCAAATTTTAGGGTTTCGTACTCATAACTTGTGAATGAAATAACAAACAGTCTTCAAAATTTCTATGTAAATAGATTACTTCAAAACACAGGCCCATGTATAATTTTGGGTTCAGCGGTACACACAGTTTTGGAGTTATGCCCCTTTTAACTTAGAAATTTTGGGAAACGTGGCGGGGTATCTTGCAATGTACCATTACTATTTTTAATCTGGTTAGGTTGAAATTCTTAATCGCAATGTATGTTGACCTTATTATGTTTCTGAATAACCTTGCTGGTTTTCCGATATGAAAAGCCGACGTTTACTACCAATACAGCAGTATACGTTTTCTCTATCCTAAACAATTATTTTTTTCTCGTTTTGAAGATATGAAATTGTTGAACCTGCCGATGGTGAATGGGGTGTGTGGAACAATTCGTCATGGACAGGATTAATAGGATTATTAAATCAATCAGTATGTTGCGTATTTATTGTAAAAATACTGTCCATCACAGAACAAATTCAAATGTATACTTCTCTTATACCATGAAAGACCGATCTACATGGAAAACGTTACTGAGAAAAGAAAATCAAACAATTAAAATATACAGTCACTTAAAAACAGTTAAACGTAACAAAAATTATATTCAAGATATTCTTGTGTATATGCATTGATATACAGATTTAAAGCTCATTTTCCTGTAAGTGAATTGAATAACCAGCAATTCAATTTGTGCAAGTCACAGCACTGAAGGCCCGGGGGGTCTCTTCCTATATATTGGTATACACAGACGTACCGCTGGAATGGGTCACTTTTTTGACTAGTCAAATAGATCAATATATATAAAGTATTGAATATATGAATGGAGGGGTTTCGAAAATCTCAGCTGTACGTCTGTACCCAAAAGTATAGGTTGAGACCCCCCGGGAGTGTAGGCTAATCGTTGTTGAAATGATCATCAACAGAAACGAAAATTTACAGCTCCCTCACTATTTTTTTCAAAACATTTTTCTGTAGTCAAGCTAGTTCTTTGTTAGCTAGTTTTTCATCTTAACCATCGGACTTGTACAAAGGTACGATTTTCACTGTTAACGTTACGGTTCTCTCTCCTTTAGGGTTTCATATCTAATGAGAATTAAATGGATTAGGACACTTTTATGTACCATTATATTGTCTCAGATAAATTGTCAGAGCAACACACTCCACACAAACAAGACAAAAATAATTTACTATAGAGTTTTCTCGTTACTGTACTCATGAAAACAATGTTTCTATATATGTTTGTGGTCAATATAACTAAAATTCATTTTGACAACTAGAGATAGTATTCAGATATTAATCAAAATTGAAATTGCGATATAATATTTGAATTTTTATTTTAGAAAGTTGATCTAGTTGTTGCACCGCTCAGTATTACGTATGAAAGGAGTGAGGCTGTTGATTTTTTGTATCCGATTTTCTTTGATACGAGTAAACTTGTGATGAAGAGACCAGAGAACATTGAAGAGAAGTGGAAAACATTGTTAAATATTTTTTCGTTAACGGTTTTAATTTGCATTGGTGCTAGTTTTATATTTGTAACTGGTTTTCTTTATTTTGTTGAAAAAATCAATCCATATTATGCACTCATTACTAATCAACAAAAGAGTAGATTGAATTCAGTATCAGATTGTTTATGGTACAATTATGGAGCTCTTTTGACCCAAGGTAAGCTGCTTTTTAGTTCTGTACATATGAATTTGGAACTCTACTGAAATGGGGGACTTTTACATACTAACCAATATATAATAAAAAAAATTGTTTGCCGTATTTATCTTTCGACACGTGGAAAACTGTTTGTAGTATGACTGTCTAGCTAGATGTGTTGTTCTATATTGTATGTTATAGGAATAAAAGTAATTTTCGAGGAGTTTATCGATGTGAAAACGCGGCCGACTCACTCACAAACTAAATAAAGTCCGAAGGACTTTATGTAGAGTTTGTGAGTGAAAGGCCGCGTTTAAACATCCATAAACTCCCCCAGAAATACTTTTATTTCTTATAATTCTAATCCTTTGAACTTTGAACAATGTCGTCACTGATTTTTACGTCACCATATACTGCATTATTTAACGTCGTAGTGTATTAATGGGCAAGAAAAGTTTATCAAGAAATAACTTTTTTGTTGTTCATGACGTTGACCAATGAAATTGGACGTTGTATTAGCAATTGGAATTATTATGTTATGAAACAAACAACGGCAGTAGAATACCGAAGGAACAAAGCACAAGATTACATAAATCAAAGTTTAGAGACAAGACAAAAGCAAGAACATTAGAAAACGAAAGGCCAAAGACATTTAACACCCACAAAACATACAACCACTACAAATACAACACTAAAAAATAAAGCACTAACAGTGTGAACTCTCAGAAAAAGAGCGACATCTGGTGCTCCGGAAGGAAAAGCTTGTCATGCAATGCATACAGCACCCGTCACACTTTCATTGGAAATTTATGGTTTTGAAAGAACTGTTTGATGTTCTGTTGGTAATCGGCTAATGTCTTTGTCTAACCCATAGACAAAGCAAATTAAAAATTCATGGTATGTGTTCCTTCTCTAAAGCCCACAAAACAATACCAAGGTAAACATTCAAAAAGCTGTTAATAAACAAACATCAGGCCAAATCGGTACCAGAATCATCACTATTGAACATCTAAGCCTTCTTAGAATCAATATGCTCAATCAAATAGTAAATTCCTATAGTGTTATTACAGTAAAATTCTCTTTTTATGCTGTGTTTTCCAACATTTTTTATTATTAGCTATGGTTTAAAAAAAGGCTGAATTTCAAATTTTTATACATGACATGAATGCAAATTATAAACATAGAGTTAACAATACATCGGCAAAAGGCCAGTTAAGTAAAGAAATCAAAATCCCCAAAGTTATTGCAATAATGGACATCTTGTAAATGGGAGTCATTACAAAATTACGGGACAGAGTTGTCAAGAGCCCAAGTCCATGAGACAAAAAGACAAATCAGATGGAAACCACCAGAAAAATTGTCGACCGCAATAATTCTTTCTTACAATCGATACACGTAAAAACAAATTTTATACAGTTAACTGAGATAATTGATAAGAAGAAAATTTTGTACACGTACTTTCATTGTGAAAACGAAACCATCCGTCCAAAAAAGGAATAGTCTGAAGACCATGACAACATCGGAAAACAAAGAAACAATGAGATATCACATTAGTACATCAAAAAAATATCATACACACATAAATATGAACAACTTATACCCTATCTTAAACCATGGCTGAGATCAGTTGTCCCGGTTCGGTAAGTATTTCCCGTTTCTCATGCAATAAGTAAAGCCTGCGAGAACTATCATAGTGGCATTTTTACCTATAAGTAGAATTATATGGGAAATAGTCCTATACCACAATTCAAGGGCATATTTTTTTCTATAAGCAGACATACATTTTTGTAAGTTTTTCAAGAAAGGGTAGATAACTCAATCAAAGAAATTTGGCACCCCAAAACAAAACAAAAAAACACATTTTTGTAAAAATCATAGTAAATGTGTTTTGTTTAATTCTTTTGACAAATTCTCAAAAGAATAGGGATCAACTATTTGATTTTTTTTTAACAAACTTAGAAATTTTGACCAATTCCATGGTTTTATATTAAAGAATCATCTCCCTTTGATAAAACGTTTTGAAGTTTTGGCAGATATGTAATATTATTGTTACAAACTTGATACTTATTGTTCATTTTTATTCAAATTATTGTATTAAGGACATACAAAACCATTTAAACAACATTGTCATTGAATTATGAAATTTTTGCTTAGATGTGCAAAAAGATGCTCAGTTTAAGACACCCCAACTACCTTAATATGTTTCTTTCATCCATAATGATACATTTGCTTAACTGTATTTTTCTTAAAATTTATGAAAGGTGGAACTAATACACCTGATGCACAAACAGGAAGAACAGTATTAAGTTATTGGTGGATTTTCTGTATCGTATCCATGGCAATTTACAGCGGTAATCTTATTGCTTTTCTCACGATTGCAAAAGAAGAATTGCCGTTCAAATCCATGGCAGAAATGGTGAAACAGGATAAATACAAATGGGGTCTATATGGAGGTGGTGCCATGGAAATGTTTTTCTCGGTGAGTACATCATCTTGACTTTTTAAAATTAATGCAAAGCCATAAGCAAAATTCTTTTGACGATAACATTTTTTTTCTTCCATTTTATTAAAATTTACAATGCTCAATTTGATCTTCAATTTGCAACTTTCGATTTGTTAGGATTGTTTGTTGACCTGCCGCGGTTTTCATTTTTTTTTAAACCGTTGAAATTGCTAAATGAAAATTGACAAAAAGTATGCTGAAATAAAAATACTTTTGTTATGTTTCAGCTTTGTCGTAATGTAAGTCGTTAATATAATGCATTGGGAAATAAATAAGTTATGTGCAACAGTATTGATATATACAAAATAAAGAAAAAAAACATCTTTTCAAATAATTTCCAGGAATTATGACGAAAAGACTATACAATAGAATTCAACCTTTTTTCTTACAATATGAAAATTTATTCTGTACTAAAATGTAGCCCGAATATACAGAAATAGAACTATATGACTTATGCCTAAAATGCTACTTTTGCAAGATGTATAGCTTTTCACTGTAAACAGTAATAGAGTATTAAGTAAATGTCCTACGAATGTTTTCAGTAATTTTGGCTTGTTACCTTCGGATTCTTTTGCCTAAGTTCTCAACAATTTATATTCATACTTTGACGAATGGAGTGGTGTTTCACTCGGATGCGATAAAACAAAATAGTATAAGGTCAATTTATCCTGCATCTTTGTATGGAGATGCATTATTTTAACTAAGACACTTGAAAAAAGTTCATGCAGATTTACACATTTCTTAACTATAATGTTTTCAAACTTAAAAAAGTACTAGAGTTGTGTATACCTTTATGTTTCATATTTTAAATATGTAGACCTCCTTAAAGAAGGGCCTTTATTTAGGCACTAACATTGTTTGCTCACGACTTTAGCAATCTACGCTCCAAGTACATCGAGATGTATGGAATGGAGTTGTTGGCTTTAACCAGAGTGATGCAGGTGTTTTTAGTAGCTCTGAAGATAACCAGTTCAGCAAGGTTGTGAATGAAGACTACGTCTACGTTACTTATGCTCTAGTTGCAGAATACTATAAAGCCAGTGGAATGGATCTTGTTCTTCTACCAGAAGTTTTAACAACTGTACCAAATTCATTTGCTGTGCCTAAAAATTCTCCTTATGAGAAGATATTTTCACGAGAGTACGTATTCATATATAAATATATATTCAAACAATCACTTTCCAATCAGATCTCGCAAAACAATATATGCTTCAATAATCATGTGACGGTTGTGGCCAACGTGGTTGGACATGCATATTCCCTCAGAGCACCGGTCATTATCTTTTGCAGGGGAGTTCTCACTATAAATTACTTAGGTCTGAATATTGTGTTTCCATTTCTGTGCTCGACGGGTGTCTCGAGTCTTTGTTTTTGTCATGTTTCTTGGCTTCGAGTTTTGTAATAACCACAAACATTGTTCCTTCGGCGTTTTACTATCGTTTTTTTCTCGAAAAAAGGATAGATCACAAAATGCTTTGAGATGGAGCAATGTATACAAATAAGATAATCGTACCTTACTGACCCAACTGTAATTAATAATATTGTAAAAGTTAATGAAAACAAACCACAGGTTAAAAAAATGAATAATTCAAGGAGGGACAATGACAACATCGGAAACACGTAGAAACAAGGACATCACACAAGTACATAGAAAAAAGAAGGGGAACGGGGAATGTGTCAAAGAGACAACGACCCAAAGGGGAGTAATAACAACTCAAAGCCACCATAAGATATTCAATGAACGAAAACCCTACACCCAACGGCAGGTCGGAGACGGCCCCTAAATAAAAAGCAATCATGTTCAGTGAAATAAACATCATCCTAGAATCCTAAAGACATAAAGTAAATTAACTAGAAAAAAGACAAGACACACAAAGGCTTAATAAATTTCCTGACTTAGGACAGGCGCAAACCTGCTGCGGCGGGGTTACATGAAGGGGAATCTTCTCATGCTTCATTACGAACATTAAACATCTGTTCCAAACAAAAGATTTCGACACCATTTCATTTTCTTGTAGATGTCTTCGAATTTCGATTATTAAGGATTATTAAAACACTATCGAACAGATTTGTCAGGAAACCAAATTCTAAAAGGAAAAAGGACGTAGCAGGCCAAAAGAATGGAAAAAATGCAAATCTCAATGGTGCTAACTTGATACACGAAACTCCCTTTTTAATTAGGGCTGTCATCAGCTATTGCTATCCAAAGGTCGTAAACTATAATAAGAAAGTTTATCTTATATAAGGTTAACTTTTTATCCTTGATTCTATATGTGGAGTGTGGAAACATTTCATGAATTAACACGAACATATTATCAATTTGTTGTTGTGAAAATACATATATGAAGTAATTAAATTCACAGTAACTTCGGTATTTTGTTACTTTATGTCCCCTGACGAATAAAGCAGTCTGTTTTACAATATTTTAATTCTTCCTCTCCTGAAGTCGAAATCACCATTTTGAGAAAAGAGTATAAACGAATAACAAAATATCGAAGTTGCTATTGATTTATTTCCTGCATATCCGTATTTCGACACCTTATGTCTCTTACGGAAACGTCGGTATATTTTTATTTCTACCATTGGATATTAAAAACTAGAGGTCTTCCTAAAATGTGTTTGCCATTAAAAAGCATTGATATTAGACATGCCTTGCATCTCCCTTTATTGCATACTACATGTATCTATCATAGTTTTGACCCCAAAGAGATTCTAAACAAAAATGACAAAAAAGACAGAAGCAATAAGAGGGAGAGACTAGTACGGAAAATCTATAAGAAGTACGACAGTATCGAGAACACACAACCCAACACAGAACATTTTATGCAAGCCGTCATATTCCCGACTTGAAAAGGGCATTTCACAAAATAAATGCTGTGTTAAGTAAGTGAAAACTGAACCGTCAGTCGAAAGAACAAACAATCCATGGACAAAGGCAACATGGGAAACACTAAGAAACAAGGACACCACTTGAGTAAGGGACAAAAAAGAAAAATGAAGACACACATACAGATCAACAACACGGACCCAATAAAACAATGGGTAAGATCAGGTGTACCGGTAGAGTAAGCATCTCCTGCGTCTTATAAGACACCCGCCGTGTTGAACATGTCAACTCCGGTAGTAAAGTCAAATCCGAAAGAGAAAAAACAAACTTTAGTTGTAGAGGGAAAGATCTGTTGTCATCTGGGAAACAGATATCCCGTAACGATCCACAAGATCATGATGTTGGCCGTAAAACGTCTGTAGTGATGACTTTAAGTGTTTGGTAACGTACCCTTGATTAAGTAGTCTATTTGTAAGCAACCGGGCTCTATCAAATAAGTCACTGTAACGAGCACAATCCCTTGAGTAGCGAATGAGTTGTGAGATGTAAATTCCATATACTGGTGCTTTTGGAACAATGGCAGTAGAATACCGAAGGAACAAGGAAGCGAAGACCACAAAAATCGAGATCCCAGGACATGGCAAAAGCGACAACAGAGAAAAAGAAAGACAAAACAAGGACGTGAGACAGCTACAATGCATGGAAATCAAACGACGACATTAAAAACTAAGGCACTCATAGCGTGAACTCCCATGAAAACCAGGAGTGACATCAGGTGCTCCGGAAGGGTAAGCATGTCCTTCTCCGCTAGCGGCACCCGTCACACTATCAGTGAGTCAATCCAGGGTTGATAAATAAAAGGATATTTACTCCATATCCTTTTAAATAAAAGGATATTTACTCCATATCCTTTTATTTACCATTGAGTCAAATCGGTTATGTCAAATCCGTGAAGACGTGAAATCTAGCTGAAAATGTCCGTTTTCATTTGGGACACAGACCCGTCATATCTATCAATGATATCATGGTGACGGCCATAAAATTTCTGAAGGGATGAAAGCACCACGGGCTGAACAAATCCCTGACTAAGCAACTTTTGGGACAGTGTTTTGCTCCATTCAAAAAATCACTGTATAAACTATATGCTCGACGGTAACGAATTAACTGTGAAATGTACACTCCTTAGGCTGGAGGGATAGGTATATTGCTGCTCAGACAGGGAAAATTCACAATTGGGAAGTTAAATCATCACCTTTGTCATATAGCTTAGACTTCAAACGTCCATCTTCATCAATTTATATAAACAGATCTAAGTACGAAGCTAAAGTAGGTATGTCAGTAGTCTCTTTAATTTCAAGCTCACTGGGATAGATTTTGTGTAAATATTCCTTGAATTTTGGATTATTAAGAGAAAGTACATCGTCTATGTAGCGGAAGCTGAAATTAAAGGACTGGGCTAAATGTTTTTGTTGTTTTTTCTGTGTTAGCCCTTGTAAAAACTTGGCCTCATACGAGAAAAATTAGAGATCAGCTAAAAGCGGCGCGCAGTTAGTTCCCTTGGGAATCCCGATTGTCTGTTGAAAAACGCGACCTCCTTTGGAAAGTTGCCACAAAGAAAAGGGAAGTTGACTATTGGAAAAGTGAAGTCATCGCATTTGTCATACAACCTAGTTTGTAATGTACCTCTGGTGTCAATTTCTAGATGAAGTTCAAGGAACGAAGCCGATGTGGAAGTATCTGTAGTATCCTTAATTTCAAGCTCTTTTGGATAAATAAGATGAAGAAAATAACCAAAGCGAGCGTTGTTTAGTGATAAAATATCATCTATATAACGGAAGCTGAAATTAAAGGACAGGGCCAGTTTTTGTGTCTTTATTTTGAAGAAGACCTTCAATTATTCTGCCTCATAAGAGTGGAGAAACAGATCGGCTAAAAGAGGTGCAGTTTGTGCCTATTGGAATTCCGATGGATTAAACCAGGTTTAATGATACATCAACGACGACTGACTATAGTTTCTACGTGCCTAGACTGTGTGAAATGTCAAAGCCATAATGTTGTTAAAACATTGCCTTCTTTCAAGATAAGGTACAATGATTATTTCTTCGTTCGATGTGCAAGTCTTGTGTCATCATACATGTAAAATATTTTCGTCGTTAACAAAGTGACCCATTGCCAAACCTCAATAGAAGAAGCAAAAGCTTAAACAAAACCGTCTTCAATGAAATTGAAAATTTGAATTGAATATTTATCAATCAAATCTGGATATCGTCCTATAATTAAGAAATACTATAAATATGCACTTATCGAAGCCCTGATTTCAAATTCTAACAAATTAAACATTGCAAAAAATCGTGATGGTGACTACATGCTCTAGGTGACGGATTTATTGAGAAATATATACACCATACGCTGAGGAAGAAGGAATATTACTGTTGAGGTTATGAAAAATTGAAATAGTCTCTTTTGTCATAGATTCGTGTGCTGAGGTTGCCACTGTCGTCAAACACCAGAAGTAAATCTAAAAACGATACAGAATGGCCAGTGTCTGTAGTCTTCTTTATATCAATTTGTGGTGGATAGTAGAGTAGTATAGAGTGAAGATAAATCGAATGCTTTCAACGAGTTGATCTTTGAAAGTGACCAGGTTTTAAGTTTTTCAGGGGATCTTTTGAATTTTTGAGTATCCACATATGATTGATGTTACCATGTGAGGAAACAGTATCACAGATTTTTTGCTGACCTACTTTCACAGCAGTCAAAATCTAAGTTAGGGTAATTAGCAGTTCTTTAGTAAAACAATTAGTAGAGCTGGTAATATACCGTTGTTTGTATGGGTACTTATGAAGTTAGGTGTCCAGTACAGACCAAGCAAATCATTAGATTTGTCGTTGGTAGAAATCTTTAATGACACTCTAAACAATTTATGATGTGCCAGGATTTCATCTTTATTCATAGAATGTTTTTGTATGTTTGGTTGCTTAAACTATTATCTACACCACCTTCTTATATTAAGCAATCATAATAGTGCTTTTTACACACAAAAACAACATTGTTTGCGGTTTTGTCTGCTGGAACGACAACATACTTTTTTGAAGGGTGCCAGACAAAATAAAGCTTCAGTCTTTGAAGATAGATTTGGGTCTATCATGTACACCTTTTTTTCAATTTATGTATTCTACGTAACACTAAAGATAAAATAGCTTTTATCCACTCTGACAGTGTGTTGATGTCATCAACTTCAGATTCACGCTTGATCCAGGATCTGGCATATTTCTATAATATATCTTACTTGGTGTTTATGCTAAGAAGTAAGAAAGAAGACGAGGAATAAAAACATCTCTGCTGTGTAGTCCTGACAAAACAATTGCGTATAAAGAATTGTGTTTGAAATGCGATGAGCAGCTGTTAATGAAAATAAATGCACTATTTTTTATGACATATTATAATTTGTTTAAGTTTTAACATTATATATATCTAACGAAACCTTACATCTGTTTGTCAACTTAAAACCTCACTTACTGAAAAGGATGAAAAACATTATTGAAAGAAGTTACCGATTGTTAAATGAAATATATATTCTGGTATCATATGGCTATACAAAATATGCATAAAACGAATATATGGCTTTTTCTCAACTGGAAAACAGGCTGGCTCAAGAAAGGAAAAGATCGAAATGTGTTATTTCACAAATTTATTAGAGCAAAAGAGCACTATGAACACGAAAATATGAATCACTACCAAGATAAAGTAAATTTACATGTTCGATATATAAGAGTGTTTATAGCATTGCGAAAATTTGATGTATATGTTAACGTTTGTTCAAGTTCAACAGGGAAACCGCTTAAAACTAATAGTCAGATAATTGTCTTTCGAATTTCAAACGCAAACACACACACACACACACAAACTTATCACTAACAGTCTATAAATTGCATGTATGTATATAATCTTTTCAATAATGGATGACGTAATCAAATGTACTGGTCTTTACTTGGGGATCGATTTTTGTTGCATATAAACTAGCAATATTTTGTTTTGATAACAGAAATAAAATTCTAAATTCTAAACCAAGTGTAGGATTGACACATAGGGATCGCTATTCATCGTCTTCCGTCCGTCCGTCTATCCGTGGCTCCAATTTTTTTACCATTATCCGCATATTATTCTTAACCAATGGGTTATTTCCAACGAAACTTGCAGAGATGCTTCAGTATATATTGTAGAATTGTCGATGCGCATCATCCATTTAGTTTTTTTTTATTAATGATTTTGGATCTATTTTTGGACTTTGTCATTTCGCTTATTCAGTCATAGGGTATAGCTCCATTATCCGCAACTCCTTCTAAACCGCTGGGTACTTTCCAACGAATTCTATGTTAATGTTATATCAAAGATCAGTGAAACTACAAAGAGGGAAAAACACGAGACATGAACAAAAGAGGCGTCATTGTGAAGTCAACGGTTCATAGTCTTAAAGATTTAAAGACTACATACCGTTGAAAGATTATTGACCGATAAAGTGAGAATAACGCCTTTCAATGCATTTTTTTAAAAATAAAGTTCTCAAGAAAAACATCTCCTTGGGTAAAATAGACATTTATTTTTGTAAAAATCATTTCAGAATAATAAGAATGCATGAAACAGGATTTTTAAACATGTGGCTTAAGGACGGCTACCCACGAAATGGTTCTGATTTTAGCAGTCCAAAGTTCAAGGCAAAGACAATCACATTAGAGGATGTTCAAAGTGCTTTTTATCTAATTGGTGTTGGAATTGTGTCTAGTGTTATATTATGGTTAGCAGAAAATATCTGGTTTAAACTGTCAAAATAAATATAACAACAACTCATCGCTGATAAAAAAAAGAGTAACAATGTTGATTTATATCTGATAATCACTGAGGGGTGTGTGTCTCTTGTATTGACGTTGTATACCCAATTCAGTGTTGGCATTGTATCAGTGTTGTCTATTGTTATATCTGACATATATAACTTTTTCTAAAATTGTAAATGATTCATTACAACAATTAAGGATAATGAATTTTATTTTTGTGACATAAAAACCCGATTCAAAATAAAAGTGTTTATTCTATAATATATAGATACTTATGGTAAAATTGCATTGACATTAAAATGAATAAAAAGGATATTCACTCGATAGAAAGGATATTCACTCCATGAAAAGGATATTCACCGCGGTAAACGTCAAGCGCGACAGAAAAAGGGAAATCCCATATTTTTATCGTTCAATCATATTGCAATGTAACATTGTCGCATAACAATGTCATCGGCATCACTAGAAACAGATTGATTGATTGATTGAATATTGTTTAACGTCTACTCAGCAATATTTCAGCTATATCAAGACGAGAACAAGTTTGTTAATAAATAATCACTTTGGGNTGACTGCCACTGAAAAATTAGGGTGAAATCGTCAAGGGCGGGGAATTTAGCCTTGTAGCCGATCACCTACGGACCACCCCAAAAAGAGCTTGCTACAAGGGTTCTTTAACGTGCAGGAAGCGTGGCATTTCTTCCAACACGTGGACCTGAGTTTACATCCCATCCGAAAGATGGGTTGTGTATTTATTAATCCCGCACAACCACGGAATGGGTCCTATTTCTATATCCCGGGACCCTCGGGGTCAGCCTCCGTTTAGGAGGGGTCACACCCCGCAAGCCGGAGATACTAGGTCCTTTTCTATATCCCGGGGTTCCCTCGGGGTCCTCTGTTAGGAAAAGACTCATACTCCAACCTCAGAGGATGCTGCGGGCCTATTCATAAGCCGGTACCGCGCACGGCGGCACTAGAAACAGAATGGCTACATCTAAAGAAAAGACGATTCGCTTATATTGGTTAGCGGAAAACGGTGCAAATATATAATAAGCAAGACACTTAAAATACGTAAAAAGACAGCGGAACATTGGTAAAGCCGTTCACCCAATATTTTGGGAAAAAATCTCCCTACGGATGTCGACAACACATACAGCAGAATCGTCGCACATTATGCAGATGCAAGGAGTGAAAAGGAAGAACACCAGCATTCATTTAAAAGACAGAAACCATCGATTATCAAGGATAAAAAATCTAATTCTTTAAATAAAGTTTTGAAAGAACGTTCGCTACTTATATAAAGATGTCAATCCCCTTCCTTCTACACATTCTCGCAACAGTGTGGAACAATCGGAAAAAGATAAATGACAAAGTTGACTCTTTTAAAAGCCTTGTCAGAACAACTAAATGGCGACAGTAGAAAATCTTATTCTTTGCTTATTATAAGTATCACTAAAAGGTTGAAAATAACAAGAACACTGATCCTTCTTTGAAAAAGGCACATATTACAGAACATATCAAACCTTCTTCGATGTATAAGCAAATACTTTTCAAGTACTGAGTTCATTCACTTAATATAATTTTGGATCTCAAATTTCCTTTGAAAACAAATACCGTATAGTTCTATTAATATGAGCTACAGACCTGTACATTTCCTGCAAGTCAAAAGTTGAAAACTCGGTGTTAGCTAGAATCTGTGAATTTCTCACAGTAAAGATTGATCAAGATTATAATTAAATTATTTTTATTGTTTTACTTATCCACAAAATATTTTTTCAAAGGTATATATTTATTTTATGGAATGTCCATTGCCTCTTTAATTCGACACCCATAGAAAATTTCTAGGTTTATGGTATAATACACGATGAAAGAAGAATTATTCTGTATTTATGAGATAATAGAATAAAACAGTTACTGTCTTTAGTTTCGGTAAATGTGCAGCGTAATTGACATTTGATAAAACAGATATTCACCTCGCCATGTGGCTCGGTGAATATTTGTTTCCCCAAAAGTCAATAACACTGCACACATTTACCTCAACAAAAGACAGTAACTGTATAATATTGTTCTCACTTACATTGAATAGTTGTATATACACATAGCATTTAAGGAAGAATTGATGATACTCTTAGTATCGTGTTAACATTGCAAAAAACAAAAATGGCAAAATTTAATTCATGGAAATCCATGGTAAATCAGGAAAATTGATGGGTGTTCCATGGAACACTTGTGTCACCTGCACTGCAGAAGAGCCATTTTTAGTCCACTGAAGCTCTAAAATATGCAAAATTAAAATTTTACTTATAATGTGCATGTCTAGATTAGGAGAAAAAGATATTCTGCAAATTTGGTTAAGAATATGAATTACAGTTTTAAGGACTTACAGATTAACATTCTGATTTAACATATGAGCTTAGTGGCTTGGCAAACCTCTAGAATCGGTAAAAAAAATCTAAGTATAATGTGCATAACCAGACCTGTTATACAACATATACTGAAAATTAGGTTGGAATCTGACAGACAGTTGTGAAGGAGTCGACGATTAAAAACCCAATTAACAAATGAGCTATTTTGGCTCTGTTAACCTCTTAAATCTGGAAAGGTGCGCAACTATATCAAGTAATCAATGTATTCTGAAAGGCTGGTTGGATTTGAAGGAGTTGCAGATTCAAAACCAACAGACTCACAAATGAGCAATTTTGGCTCTGTTAACCTCTAAAATCTGCAAAATCAAAATTCTAAGTATCAGGTGCACAACTACACCAGTTAAACAACATATCCTGAAAGTTTGGTAGGAATCCGACAAGTGGTTTTGAAGGAGTTGTGGATTCAAAAACTGTCAGGACGACGCAGGACGACAACGACGCAGTACGACGACGACGCAGGACGACGACGTAAGACGACGGATAGTAATCCCTATGTGTCGACTCTGCTTACAGCAGGCGACATAAAAAGGGAACAAAAATAAACCAATAAAGAGTAAAATAACCTAAACAATAAAGCAAATATGTCGACTCCCATAAAGACAGAGGAATTGTCAGGTTCCCATTAAAGACAAAACATCGGCATTAGATTAACGAAGGAACAAGGGAAGTGATGATTACAAAAATCAAAATTCAAAGACATGGCAAGACGGTAATAGAGAAAAACAAAAACAAAACAAGGACGTGAGACAGTCACAAGGCACGGAAATAAAAGACGACATGAAAAACTAAAGCACTCGTAGTGTAAACTCCCACGAAATTCGGGAGTGATATTAGATGATCCGGAATGGAAAGTATGTCCTGCCCCTCTGAAGCTTGTGTGTCATCTGTTCACAATGGACAAATAAAGGGATATGGAATAAATGTACATAGGATAAAATCCCTATAAATACATGGTAATATAAAGCAAATGGAACAATGCTTTCATTGTTGTTCTTTATCTTGAAGTCACCCTGAGGCTTTCAACAAAGAGCAAAATCTCCTACGTCTTAGTAAATTCAAGACTGTCCCCAGCATCAGTTTTAGCGGAAGTCACTTGCCCCACTGTTGTTCTTCATCTTGAAGTCACCATGAGGCTTTCAACAAAGACCAAATACTCCTACGTCTTAGTAAATTCAAGACGGCCCTTAGCATCAGTTTTAGCGGAAGTCACTTGCCCCACTGTTGTTCTTCATCTTGAAGTCACCATGAAGTGCAAAAACGCTTTCCTGATAGTGAGTTCAAGATGTCCCCTAGCACCTGTTTGAGCAGAATTCACAATGTCAATTTAGTGTGTAATACAAACATTTAAGTTTGTCCGTGTTTATAAATAATGTTAATTGACGCTTCCCATTGAAGCGGCATATATAACTTTTATTTAAGGGTATATGACTTTCTACAAAAATATAACAGCTTCGACAACTAACTTTTTCTCCTGAAGTTGTATTTTGCGTACAAGTATAAATATAAGAAGAAACATACATGAACTCTATAAAATATCTAATGATACCACGACTTTCTTGAATTACATTAACTATTAAATTTGTAACATTTAACCAGTAATATAATGGTATAATTGTAACAAAGTTTTCAAAGTCTAACGAATGATTGCATTATTTGTCAAAACGCAACGTCTTGGAAATTTAAAGCATACTAGTATTTTAACCCAAAATAATATTAAATTTGATGCTATTTATCACAAAATAGAAATGATTACGCATTTAAACTTGGAAACAGACAAGTTTTCAAAAAGCAGGGAAGGTTAAACAGACAATTTGAGAGTTAAAGTGTAAGTAAAGGGGACAATCTAAACAATAGAATGTTGAGAAGGGAATTTTTCGAGGAAAAGTTATCATTATCCCTACTCTTTCGAAAAATTTGAAACAATTCCGGAAAATTTCTTTGAATTTTTAAAGATTTTTTATTTAAATCTATACGGTGACCATGGTTCTTTTATAGTCGAGATAGAAACAAAAGGTATTTCATTACAAAAAAGTTTGATTCAAATTTAGGTTAATTTCTTTAATCTAGTTACCATACATATTTCTAACTTTCTATCGGCAACGATATTTTTTCCTGCTTCATACTTTGACCCCTCGCTATACATCATGGTGTCAGGCGTCTGAAATCAAGGTTATGTTACAAACGTGATAATTTGAACATCCAAACAGTTAACAATCCATAAGTATATCTCATCTGATACAATATATTGATTGATGTTTTACGCCAACTTCAGCAATATTTCAGCTGTACTTTTAAGTTTATTGAACCATCGTCCTTTAACCTATTCTCGATAGTCCCCAGTTCTCGATAGTCATGTGCAAATCAGTTTTGACATTTAACGCGAAATCGAATGTGTCTTCTGTTTGCCTGTAAATATTTCAGGCAACACCCTTTCGCTTCTCAAGAGAGAAAAAAATCATCCGGTGAATGCTACGCATCAAGGTATGTATAGTTACAATATTTTGACTCAACCTAATATGCATACATTTACTAAACCCAAAGATAACTCCAACTTTGACAGTTTGTAACTCTTACAACACGTATCTGATGTAAACAAATCCACTTTGCCAGCAAAGGTCAATGACATATGTAGCATGCGCAGTAGAAAAATTAAAGGTGGCGCTGTTCAAGAAAAAAAATGTATGGAACGCAAATAATAAGGAAAACGTTGACAGCTACTTTGAATAGTTTAAAGCTGCAATGAACAGATACAATCTCACTAACAAACCTCACTGTATCTTCAATATAGACGAGAAAGGGTTAATACTGACCACAAACCTTCGGACATCGTTGGAGGTAAAGATTCAAAACCTCAAAGTGTAACATCGGGACGGTCCGAGACAATTACTATTATTGGTGGAGGCAGTGCTGTAGGGACATATATTCTGCCATATTTTATTTTCAAGAGGCAAAGGATGAGAGAGGAATTTTTACAGGGTGGACTCCCTGGTTCGGATGGAGACGTGTCAGCCACTGGATGCTCTAATTCGGACATTTTTATCAGTTACGTACAGGCACACTTTGTAAAATACATACCAGATCGAAATGCCGACAATCCTGTTCTAGTGATAAATAATGGCCATGCATCACACGTGTCGATCAAGTTAATTGAGTGGGCTAAAGATAACCACATAGTTATACAAATATAGCCGGCTAACTGTAGTCACTTTCTGCAACCCCTTGACGTATCTTGTTTGGTCCATTTGAAAGGGTTTATAACAGGGTATGTCAGAGATATTTCCGACAGACTCATAACGAGAAATGAAGTTTGTTTTCTGCCCTCAACTGCATACTTGGCCTCGCTTACAGCTCCTAATCTCATTTCCGGTTTTCGTCGTGCTGGCATATATCCTATCAATTCTTTGGCTTATGATGAAACCGTTCTTTTGCCATCCGATGCATTAAAAGAATAAGAAGGTGCCTCTGAAGCTAAATCTATTGACTCTTTAAATGTCGAATATGTTGTTCAGAATTCCCCAAACTTACTGTCTAATGAAGTTGTAGTTCATACTGAAGTGGATCAACCAGAGCAGGAAGAGTACGAAATCGTTGTTTTCTTGACTGAAAGGATAATTAAAACACAAAAGACTTGCAAACTTAAGGCATCAAAACCCAGAAGAACTCTCTCAAAAGTAACAAGCGGCAAAACCGTAACTGAAAATGAAACTCTAAGTAAAATCAAAGAATTCAAAGAACAATCAAAACCTAAAAACAAACCAGGCGCTCTTGTTATTGATGACACTCAAGATAGCACTGATCTTTCCGACAGTGATACAGATAATGAACCATGTTGCATGTGTAAACAACGATTTCCTCCACGGTTGAAAAACGTTATATCTTTGTATCTTTGACAATTATCAACTGGACTCAATGTGCGGAGTGTGGCTACTGGACTCACTTGCGCAACTGCTCACCTCTTAATGTTGTGAGAACAATGTCTCAATTCAGATGTCCACATTGTGAACAAAAGGGTGACTATTAACTGTAATGAAACCATATATATATGAATTGATCATATGAGCTGATTTATTTGAAATTGTCACTTTCAAATTGATCAGATTTTATTCATTCATGAACAATATGAGCTTTAATTGGATGAGGAGTATTTTATTCAAACATTTTTGTCAAACAGGTGTTATTAAACCAAGTTTTATTTAATATATCTTTGATTCAATTATGTTAAGATGATAGCCTGGCGTTCCATAGTTTTATTTCCCCAACTATCGAGAACTGGTGACGTAGTACATATAACGTCATAATTAAGGTCATGAAATGTTTCTCAGTAACATTATGATCGATTTTTTAAAAATTTGACAGAGGTTGAGAGGGATAGTCAATAAACAAACACAAGTACTTTTTCCCAAAAACTATCTCAAGTAAAAAAAGTATAGAACCCCAACATCTTAAGATATCGAGAACCGGCAAAACCAGGATATTATAATAAATATATATCAATATCAATATAAAACAACATAGTAAAAACAAGATTGTAAAATATTAAAAATACTAAAGAATGTAAATACTGGTTTAAGTGTAACATTATAAGAAAATAGTTTTAAATTTATCAATTTAAATCTTACTAAATAGATTTATTGCTTTTAAATATTGATTAATTTTGTCCCCAACGATGTTTGTAAATAGTTCTTGAAGACTAAATATTAGCAGAATAAAAATCACGTCTGATATCGGCAACATCTACACATTCAATTAATACGTGGTGGATTGTATATGGACATTTGCATGGAATACATTCGGGTAGTTCATCACTTTTTAGTATTAAACTAGGTGTTGTTTTAGTGTGTCTGATACGACTTAGGGTCAACACCTCCTGTTTCCTATACTTGTAACCCTAGGAACCAACTAGTTTACCGACGTCTGACTGTATTACACGAAGTTTATTTGCAGATCTTTAACAGGAACTTGGTCTCTTTTAAAAAAGCTAAAGGGTTATTGCATAGTTTAAGCTCTGGGTCTGCGTGTATTTTCCGCTTACAATAGAAATCACTGCATCAGAACTGTTTTAAAACTTGAAAATTTCAAACCGTTTCCAATTGCCCATTTTTCGATTCTGTTTCGACACAGTTGCAATTGACGTTGTATGTTGTTCATGTTTTTACCACGATAGCAAATCAGGAAATCATCCACATATAATGATCCGTCGATGCTATCAATCGAGACCCGGGCCAGAATAGGTCGAATTGACTCTAACATTGAATTCTCGATCCTTGAGAAAACTCTCAATAAAATAAGGCACTCTTACCCCATATCAAAAATATCATTTAAAATTCCACATTTCCATGTTGTATCGTATGCCTTTTCTATGTCGAAAGAGATAGGTACAACATGTTCTTTCTTTATAAATAACAAAATACCGAAGTTATTGTTAATTTATTTTCTGCAAATGCGCATTTCGACAACTTATTTCTCATCAGTGCAGATAAAATCAAAACATTTGGAAGTCCAATGCATTTCTGATGAAAGTTTCAAATCGATCTAGATGGTCTACTGTGGTCCGACCTTGTCGAAATCCATTTTAGATGTTCGACAGAAGACCGTTCGATTCGAGATACCAAACAAGACGGTTGTTTATCATCCGTTCCATTGTTCTACAGACACAACTAGTTAATGTTAGTGGTCTGTAATTAGATGGTTCGGAATGATCTCTCATAAATTCATTTATCGCTGTGCGGAATTTTCATTTTTCCGATTTTTTATGAAATATTTTATGACGTAACAGCGTTTCAACCCTTTTCCAAATTTACGTCGAGGAAGACACACGAAGAAAATTGATATATTCATAGTGATAATGTGTTCGTGAGGTGATCTGCAAAGGTAGAATATATATCATTCCGAATGCCAACAGTGATGAAAATCATTTTTTTAAACCTGTTAACATTGGAAAATCCAGCAAGGTCTTCGGCTGGATTTGAACCCCTGCTTGTTGTCATCCATGGCAGCACCGCCTGCACTATGTCCAGCGCCCAAGACCACTCGGCCACCTAGGCTATATCAAAATATAGCTTTCGATAATCGGGTCATTCCTCCTCGTAGGAAATCTAGAGTTGTAACATAGGAACATAGTACACGATCAACATTAGTTGGGTAGGAAATAGAAAGAAGAAGGATTAGGTTGCAACAGGTAATATACATTAAGTATATAGATAATAGTGTTGCACACAGCTCTGTTGCGACAGGTTATATACATTATATATATAGATAATAGTGTTGCACACAGAGCTGTGTGCAACACTATGTATGACATTTCGGTTGTCATATAAGCATTTTGCGGTAACCGCTTCATATTTGAAAATTTAACATGCGATCTGCTCCATAATCTTCATTTTGTGACGATTTTGCATGCAATTTAGAATGCGATCTGCTGCAAGTTATATATACTATATAATTATTGTCAAATGCATATATAATAATAAATATCTGGCCATTTCCGCCAATTCATTTGTTTGTCTTAATTAGCATCAGAGATAATTCTCTGAAATGTGGGTCATAGATTTTAGAAGAAGTTTATCAAAAGTTTTCTGCAATTTTATTTGCAATATCTTTTTTAGATGTTAAATTATTTGGACATTAGCTTTTCTATTTTTACTCTTGATTTGTTTTACCATATTCCATGCTCTGTTCATGGGGTAATGGCATTTTAATTTTGAAGCAGAGTTACACCAAGAAGTACGTCTTCGTTGTTTCAAGGTTCTTCGGGCTTTCGCACGAGAAACGCGAAAATTGCCAAGATTGTCCGTCTTTGGATGTGTATTGATACGATATACCAGTAGAGCATAATACAGGGTGTTTACATTTATAACCAGAAACTTCTCCTCTACGAATATGAGGAAGAACGCTTAAAACAAAAACCCCGGAAGTACTAGTCGGTTGACCACATCGCGATTAGCGAATATTCTTTTAATATTATAATACAGTTTGAAAAGATTTCTGCGTATACATTTCAAGTATGATATGTCGTAAAAACAATCTGGTAGAAGGATGGTTCAATATGGGGTCATTGATCAATTAACAGAATGTTAATTGGCAAGCAAAAGAATTTGTAAAGACATAAAGGCTTTAATTCCAGTTATTAATGTTTATAGAGATTTTTTATGAATCAATGACGACACATGTGACACATTATTGACGTTTAGATATCAGATGCAAATGTTAACTAGATAGGTTTTCAAGTCTGTTTAGATTAATGTTATTCCAACATCCAATTTAATTTTACAGTAATGACTCTCACAAATGGAAATAACGTTTTGGGGTTCTTATGTCCACAGTTTTAAGATTATGTCGACAGAGCTGAAACTTTATAAGCAAACAGTACTTCTAAATACTATCCTTCAAGTTTCATTATTGACTCTGGCAAATAAAAAATTATAAATGATAAAAGGGATGATTTTGATTTCACTATCACTTTTTCCATTTTTTGACGGCGACGTTCCTATGGCTCCATCCCATGGAGTGTATATATGTCAACTGGTACGATCAGCACGTGTTTGTTCAACCATCAGTGACTTTAATGAACGCAATTACATCCAAACATTACAATAATTTAACATATTTCATAAATTATTTATTATACAGTATTAAGAATTTTATAGAATATATGAACAATTTATATCTAAATATGGCATGACGAGCAAAGAGCTTATGAGTAAGGGCATTTCTCAACTTCGTTTTTTAGAAACGTTGTTAAATAATGACAGAAACTGATAAAAAAATCCAGAATAACTTGGGACAAACTTACATAATTATTTCCGTTATATGCATACATGTTTGTACCAACAGAATATGTTAGACAAATCGTTAAATTTGCTTTGGGATTTTATCACATTTCAAACGTATACTAACCTCTAAATGATTCTGCCGATGTCTAATAAATATGATTCCTTTTCGGAAGTTTGATCTTTCCTCCGTAGTTCGACAGCCAGCATTTACCAGCAAACTAGGCTTCTCTTTGGGCTAGTCGACAGAAAAGCGGCGATCAATCTTTAAACCATTTTTCTAAATTACATTTTGTCCTCTTTGCTTTTTCTAGGTAGTGGTCTTAGAGAAAGTAGTGTACAGGTTTTTGTTTTATTCGTAAGTAAAAAAAGGGTAGAGGAAGGACATGTTTTGGTACCCATAACCCTCTAGTTTGTTGCTAGCGGCTAAAATGGATTAGATAAGGCAGCATTTAATACCAGTGCTTCCTCGTGATTACATCTTTAAGATTAACTCTCGTAGACCTCTATTTTTATATTGCAAAATTAGCCTGTAATATCTTCAACATTCTATAAAGCCGTTCTGAAATTAACATGAGGTATGAGCAAACTTTATGGTTGAAGACCTCATAACGACTTCAAGATGAAGAACAACAATAAAATCGTTGTTCCATTGCTTGGTTATACCATGTATTTGTGGGGTCTTTGTTTCATGTGCATTTACTCCATATCTTTTCATTGTTTTAACAACATTATCTTATTTCCTCTTTGTTGCTTAATTTTTTAATTTTTTTACCAAGTTTCGTATTAATATAAAATAGGTCCGAAAAATTGTGCATTGAGATGAAAAACATAAAAGCAATTATTTCTCCTATAATAAGTGTGTAGTCCGGATGTTCAGTTTCATCTTTCATCCGTGTTTCTATCATAATTTAGTTTTACAACCAATGTATTCTATCCAGTTTTGAAATTGAGACATTTGTTTTGGTCCTTTAAACTTTCCTTTGTTCTGTGAGTTTTATATTAAGAGAATATGAAACTTGAATGTTGGTATACTATGCTTCCCTTTACTTTGATAAACAATGGAAGGATATGAAATATATCAATCTGAGCGTATGTTAAAACCATTGTTGTTCTTGATCTTACCATCACCATAAGGCCTTCAACAATGAACTTTGACAAGTCTTGATTGAATACCCCTGTGTTTTTATCAGGGAGAAATAATGTCACTTAATACATCGTCATTTAGATAGGGTTACTGATTGACTTGTTCATTATACATTGCTTTGATGAAGATGCAGAGATAGCAAGATGGTACAAAAATTGCTTTATTGTATGTATCATCTTGCTATCTCTACGTTTTCACCAAAGCAATCCATAATCATCAATACAAAAAATACCAAAGTTGCATAAAAACAGTAAATTTCATTTTTTCAAAGAGTTACCTCTCATCAGTAGCATTAAAATCAAAATAATCTATCTAAATGAAGGTATATTGCTAGTGTATTCTCAGATAAGTAAGATTACTTTCCTATCTTAGAATACAATTATTACAACTATTGCGTAAGAACACAATTTGTCTTCTATGAAGACTTTTTTGTAAACGATGAGAATGACAAACTACAGTGTTCACGCGGGAAAAATAATTGTAAGCCTTTGTTGATGAGTGAAAAAGCACAATCACGTGGGTTTTCGATCGAGGGCACACCCCCTCTCACTATTGACGTAAAAGATTGGCTCGTTGACGTAAAAGATTGACCCTCGCGAGCTGAAAATCAAACATAAACAATAACTACATTACATAAATTGACAAACATCCACCATCACCTGTTTAATTTGTGTTTTGATCTATTTATATATCTTTGTCGGTCACAGTTATATATTCAACAAATAGTGGCCAAATTCATTAGAACTGAAAGATTCGTGTTTATAGAAGACAAAAAAATGATCATCGGCTAAAGAGCTAACATTGTGAGTTAGGCTACAAGTAGAAATCTATTATAAGGTGCGGCTTCGCCTTACCGTATAATATATTTATACTTGCAGCCTAACTCACGATGTTAGCTCTATAGCCGACGATAATATATAGATTCAAACCGTTGATTACAAATAAACTTCTTAAGCAAGGGTATGTTACCCGTAACTTGAAGTCATCACTACTAGTTTTACGGTCGACATCACGATCTTGTGTACCGCTATGGGATATCTGTTTCCCAGATGACAATAGATCACTCTCTCTACAGCTGAAGGGTGTTTTTCCTTTACCGGAACTTGAGTTAACATGTTCAACACGGCGGATGTCTTATCAAAAGCAGAAGATGCTTACCTTACCGGTGCACCTGATCTCACTCATGTTTTTAGGGGTTCGTGTTCTTTTTTGTGTATGTTTGTGTCTTCATTTTTCTTTCCTGTTCCGTACTTATGTTGTGTCTTTGTTTCTTTGTTGTTTTTTTTTCTAATGTTGAAATTGTCCTTGGATTATTCGTTTGAGACTGACGGTGCGGTTCTCACTTACTTTACACGTTAAAAAGAAACAGATGTTCAACGAGTATTTTACATTTGATACGACCACCAAAAAAGTTGAGGTCATATGATGGTATGGCGTTGTCGACGTTGTCGTAGTCGTTGTCGTCGTCTGTAGACAATTTTGTTTTTGGTCAATAACTCAATTTCAAGTTGATCGATCCTTATGAAATTTTAACACAATATCCCTTGGCAAAAAAGGAAGGCTGGGTTTTGGTTCCCTAGTAGGTCTTTGAAGAAGGGGTCAAAAGGGCAAATTTTGGTGTTTTCACATATTTGTCTGTAGATTTTTTTTAATCGGATCTTAATGGGGTTTCTTTCAGTGTGCTTCTCAGGTAATTTCAAATCAGTTTTCACGTTGCATGTATCGTTCATGAGATAAAATGGGGGCCCAAAATTGGCGAAGCTAATAAATTTCATGTTTTTCATTTCTAATGAACGAAAGGGTATGGAGTAAATGCACGTGAGTCAAGGTCTCGACAAAAACATGGTTAAAAAAAAGCAAAGGTACAACGTTTTTATTGTTGTTCTTCATTTTGAAGTCACCATGAGGCCTTCAACAATGAGCTTTGCCCATACATCATAGTAAGTTCAAGACGGCCCCTAACACCGGTTTGAGCGGAATTCTGAGCTTAATGTCGAACAACGCTACATCCACGTCTTTACTGGTCATTGATGTGGGATTGTCAACAAACATTAATTAAACTGGCAAAGTGCTCTTACAATCACTGTCGTCCGTTTTTCGACAAAAGCACTAGTGTTTTAAGCTAGTAGGCGATTACAAAGCTAGTCCGATTTTGATCCAGTTTTTTAAATGAATTCTTCTGAAAAGTTGACAAAACCCTTAACAATTAGATTTTTGATAACTTGTTTCCTTTCAGAGCTATAAACGGGCCCAAATTGGCAAAGTGCAGAGTACCTAAATTTCATTTTTCAGTAGTATGCCAACAGATTTCTTTGTAGCTCTTACGGTGTCTGTGTTATAGGGGGTCAAAGGGGCCAAAATTTTAATTTTTCAAAAATGTAAAATCTGTTCTTTTAATCAGATTTCGATGGGATGTTTTTCTTTCGATTCCTCTTGTTGTACGATAATAGTAGTACATTTAATGTCAGCACGTTTGGAGCATCTCTTACCATGTTTGAACTAAAAGGGGTGAAAAGGGCCGAAATTACATTTATGGAAAATATTTTAAATCAGTATCTTTAATCAGATTTCTATGGAATTTTTCTTAGAATTCATCTTAATGTATAAATGATGTAAGCTGTCAGTAGTATGTCAATAGATTAAGTATAACTCTTACAGTTTCCAAGCTTTCGTGGATCAAAAGGGTTGTTTTTCTTTTACTTTCCGTAGTTTGTATCCAGCTAATTACTGTGTTAAGCTCCTTATTGTGTCCATGCTTTATTTAATGTTTTGTGTTCTGACAAGAACTTGTTTTCGGGGAGCATTAATGAGTATAGAATTTGTAGGAATGAAGTGCTGGGTACGACGTCAGGTGAAAAATGAAAAAGAAAGGAAATGAAATTCAAAGATTAAATTTTGAACTACCATTGAACTCCCAATGTGCAGATCTAACAATGTTGGTCTGATTTTCAGACATAAATATCAAGACCAGTATAATGTCTCACGATATTATCCATTGGACAGGTATAGTACGTAGGGTTGTAACATACTTTAGACAACTATATAAAAATCAAAGTACAGAGTACTGTTATTCGGTTTTCCCTGTTTAGTCGAAA
>MJUU01033560.1:71201-81362 GCA_002080025.1 Modiolus philippinarum | reverse complement strand
ATGGATATGTTTTACATATACCTATTGAATTTCGAAACAAATAAAATTTCTATATATTAAGGTTTAATATGAAAAAGAAAGGAAATGGGGTAAATGTCAAGGAGACAACATCCCATCTCCAGGTTTAAAAGACCAAAAACAAAGCGTGTAGGGGTCACCGTACGGTCTTCAACACAGTGAGGAACCTCACAACATATAGCAAGCCCTAAATTGCCCCCAAAAAGGTAAAAAAAATGAATAAATCAATGGAAACAAACCACATCCAATAACCCGAATATCAAGAAACTAAAAACAATTATAAGAAGACAAGGACAAGCCAATGACCAACATATTCCTGACTTGGGACAGGCGCAAAAATTGCGGTGGGGTTAAACTCGTTTTCCTGCATCCAAACTATCCCCCTATGTGTGCCGAATGGCTAAAAATAAATACACAAAAAGACTCACAGTAAAAATCAAACTAGAAAAAAGTCCAGCTTAACTAGACGAGTACCCTTACAATGAAGTTTATAAATACATACGGGTACTGTCCTGACAAGGGCTTGCAGTTACTGACAGCTACCTAAGGACATAATTTCTGTTGACTGATATTAAGCCTTCTTGCATTTGAAACTTCAATTGAAATGCTTTTAACTAGATTTCGTATAACAAAATCATCAATTATGAAAGAAGAACATGATATTGTGCAATGCCAAATGCTGCCAATATGAAAAATAGTTTTAATTTAGTTACTGTGTAAAGCTTGTTGTAGCTGATCAATATTTTTGCCAACACAAGAGGCTCTCAAGAGCCTATAACGCTCACCTAGTAGCTATGCTATCTACAATTTTATTACCAAATTTGGTTCTGTGGTTATAAGTTTCATGTTGGGAATTTGACAAGAATACATGTGTCACAATCTGTGCTTTAATTTCCTGTATCAGATTTTGAGAAGATAATTTTAATCGAAGTGATCTCAATTTCATTCGACGTGTTTCAGACTTGCTGCCCTGTTAATTTGGGGTTGATACTTTTGAAAGGTACTATACGGACAGTTTTAAATTCAGTTGGTACAGTAGTGAGAAAACTTTGCATTTGTTACTCCTAGAATTCAGTGTTAAACATTTCAATCTGGGGTCACCTTTACAGTATAAGATCTTCACCTGAAGCTCAAAGTGTGCTTTGAAGTAGCCAATGGAAGATCGAATAATGGTAACAAAGTTTCCTTCAAAATTAAAAATAGTTGCATTAACTGACATTTTACAGTTCAAATTGTTTTGTAATCTATCCATTAAAACCACATTATTGATTCCATTGTGCAAGTGTTAGAAATTGCTAAACTTTGTGCTGCTTGGCTGACCATCTTAAATTTGAGATTTTGCCTATAGATTTTTCAAGATGATCCACATGTACAGAAATAGTAGCAATTACAGTAGATGTTTATTTTAAAAAATTGTCAGTGGCAGCATATAACAGAATGTTTTCTCAAATCCAGACTTTAACACAAATTTTAACCAGTCACTCATGCATTAAATATAGATCAATGTGATCTATCTTTTATCAGAAAGTTTGTGCCCTGTTCCAAGACATGTATATCAGATCTGAACTTCAAATTTTTTTTAACAGAGTCACTTATGCAAAAAATGTAGGTCAAGATGACCTTATTCTTATACCAATGTCAAGTTCTATTCAAGATGCATCTATGTACAAAAGCTTATCTATCTGACTTGCACTTCAAAATAAACATCTTTAAGTTTGTGACGGACTAACAGATGAATAGACAAATTGGGGATCATGGTTACTGAAATACTTTATTCAAATTTTATTGCTGAACATAAAGTTGGAGCAATTCATGGAATATCAATTGACATCAAATCAAATGATGAATTGCCAGACTGCTAGTGACACTGATATTGAAACATTCTGGGGCTATGAAAGAACTCTAGAAGACATTTTCACTAGATTCAGGATTTCTAAATAGTTCCAACTATCATTTAAGCTAGCAGAGGCCTTACTTGTACTTCCCAACAGTAATGTGGATAGTGACAGGGCATTTTTTAGTAAAAAAAAGTGTTATGACTATGAACTACACAAACATGTCTTGAAATCTGTCAAAACAGCAACATTGGATTATCATAAAAGTTATCAGTACTAATTGTTTTAACTATGCCTTAAAAATATTTTTTTAGACCTGAAAATTATGTCGTCCGCATTATTACACGCTTTTTCAAACTAAAAAGCGTGTAATTACATGACTTTGTATTCTCAGAGGTTGGCAACTATGGCAGGGGATAATAAATAGTACCTTTGTCAAGATCAGTCATGTTGCCTTATTGAACATGCTTTCATCATCATAAATTTACGAAAAGGTCATAACACAGGAGTACCCTCACCCTTTCCCTTTCTTTCGAAAAGTACTACATTTAACGGAAAGATTTCCATATCACACCATTTGGTTGACGGAATAAGCAAAGAGATACATATTGGGGGTGCCAAGCGGAACTCGTTCCAGGCCATCAGAAAATGCGTTCGATCTGCATGTACCCACTGTGTTCAATTCACGAGAATCGCTCTTTTGTAGGACAAATTTTACATCTAAATTAATGAAAACGCAATTAAAGGGTGTCTTTGCATACTGATAAATACATTGAAGTGTTCTGTATACCCTTGATCCCCCTATATCTAACTAAAATCTTGGAGATAAATTTTCGGTCACTTTTCTTACCAGTTGCAGAAATAAAAATGGCGGCGATATCGGTCTACCTAAAATATGTCCTACCATCGCTGGGTAAACCTATGACCCACAAACAAAATTGTTTCACATTGAATTGATTTCTAAAATGAGATTTAAGTAAGATGTTGTATGATTACTGCAAGAATTCAGAACAAATGTAAAAACAAACACTTAAAAAAATATATATACATGTAATATTACCTCCCTTGTTAAAATTCTTCAAGGTTACAAATTCAATTTTTCATCTATTATTGGACATTAAAAANGCAGTTATAATTTAAAAATCTGCAAGTCACACTTAAATGCACTGAAATTCGCAGAAATCGCAATAAATAAATCCGCAAAGTATCAAGAATGCCATTTATAAAATCGCCACAAGTAATTCTGCAATACCATTTATAAAATCGCCACAAATAATTCTGCAATGCTATTTATAAAATCGCCACAAGCAAGTCTGCAATGCTATTATAAAATCGCCACAAGTAAGTCTGCTATGCCATTTGTCACTATTTGCAAAATCGCTTAAAAATATTGCGCAAAGTCAATTAGGATGCTATTACGCCAAATGCAACATCTTCTAGACCGCCATATAAGTCATCAATATTAGTTTTAATGCCATTTTCTAAATTTCCATAATGAAATTTTTTCTCACTTTTGGATAGCAATCAATAAGCAATGTTTAATGTCAACTATAAATGCAGGTCTGTGGACATCCATGATCAATGCCAAAAGGGTAATATTTTGTTCAAAATGTGTTATTAATTTGGGGAAAAATAATTAGCCCTTTTAAATAGATATCTGGCATTATGCAACTCACTTCACTATGAAGACCATTTAATCTCATGCCAATTAATTAGTATGTTTGTATCAGCAGGATACCCTGATGGCCATACTCCTTCATGTCAACCTTAGCTTTATCATTATCTGCAGGGTGTCTTACAACATACATGTATAATATTAATTGACCAATCAAGAAATGATAAGGGTCAAATAGTTAAAACAAATCAAGCTTATAGTATCATAATGTTAATAGTCTTGCAATAGTGCAGGAGTTAGATTTTGGCAGGAAAACCTTTTATTTTCTAAGATATGGCCATTTGGACTTTCTTTGATATTGGAATTACTTAATAACAGTTGTAATTGCTGTTGTTCAATTTTTTTTTTATACAAATATTTTGGATGTAATTATTGTCCTGCATCAAGACTCAACAATGATATTTGTGAATTGTTTGAACATATCAGCTAGTGATATATGTGCAACAATTTGGAAAGAAAGTATGTCCTTGATTTCAGTTTCAGTCACAAAACATCCAGCTTTTGGCATTGATCATGGATGTCCACAGACCTGCATTTATAGTTGGCATTAAACATTGCTTATAGATTGCTATCCAAAAGTGAGAAAAAAATTTCATTATGGACTTTTAGAAAAAAATTTAGAAAATGGCATTAAAACTAATATTGATGACTTATATGGCGGTCTAGAAGAAGTTGCATTTGGCGTAATAGCATCCTAATTGACTTTGCGCAATATTTTTTAAGCGATTTTGCAAATAGTGACAAATGGCATAGCAGACTTACTTGTGGCGATTTTATAATAGCATTGCAGACTTGCTTGTGGCGATTTTATAAATAGCATTGCAGAATAACTTGTGGCGATTTTATAAATGGTATTGCAGAATTACTTGTAGCGATTTTATAAATGGCATTCTTGATACCTGGCGGATTTATTTATTGCGATTTCTGCGAATTTCAGTGCATTTAAGTGTGACTTGCGGATTTTTAAATTATAACTGCGAATCACATACTTCCTTTATTTATTTTCCAATTTGATATTGTTCTCCTTGTTGTGTGATGAGCTAAGCAAAATGAGTGGAGAGAAGTTTTACTCCTTGCTGCAAATGGATACTTAAAATGTTCAGTTTCGTCAGGAAATATTGCAAATGTTAAAGAACTTTCATAAAATTCATGATGATCCGTGTGGAAAATATTATGCTGCTAACAAAGGTCAAAAAGTGAAATGTGAAGGAATATCTTTTAATAATAATATTGTAACAAACAGGGACCCACAAGTAACCTTAAAATTTAGCGAAGAAAAATGCAAAGGATATTTGGACATTTTGGATTTTGTTACACACCCCGGTACAGACATTCCAGAAGAAATTATTGCAGAAACTGTTGACGGTGACAAATTAGTTTTTAAATCAACCTTTTTCAAATCTTCCCTTAACAAAATTAATCTATGTGGTTGGTCTCAAGCAAATCTTAGTATTTTAAGTCGTTTATTAGTAACTGGACATTTAGAGCAATCAAATGTTTTGGATTATTTATGTTATACTTTAAAATTTTATCAGTTAGCAAGTGTTTGCGATTTACAATCAGTTTTTGAATATGATCGCATGTATTGCAAATATCAATTTCAGTTCAATTTCAGCTGGGGTTCTGAAGTCCCTGAACTTCATACCATATATTTAAGACCTTTTTATAAAACTAATGAGGGAAGCAATCAGCAGTGTCCTAAGAAAGTATATAAATTTCCTATTTATGCATCACATTCTGTATCAGGTCTTGAAATTTGTAAAAATTTCAATTGTAAAAAAGGCTGTTATTTTCATAAATGTAAATTTGAGCATGTTTGTGCAATTCCTGGCTGTGGGAAGAAACATACTGCTGTTGCTCATGACCAATGTTTATCTACAGCTCTGTCATTAGATCAAAATTTGAAGGTTATGGAAAATGAAACTGCAGAAAAATTTCAAATTAAACCAATAAGACCCCTTAATATAAATGCATGGGAAATAGAATTAGAATTTGATACTGACAGAGATTTTATCCTTCATGGCATTAAAAATGGTTTTGATATAATCACAGACAAAAATATTCCCTCGGATATTAAGGGAAAAAACCATCCATCTGTTTCAATAAAAAGTCCTCTATATCCCAAGGCCCATGCTCAAGTAAAGGCAGAAATAGAATGTGGAAATTATAAATTTGCTGAGCATTTACCAAATATTATTAGCCCAATTCTCTTTATCGCACATCCTGGTTATTGATTTTTGCCTGGGGTGAAACATTGAGAAATCTTCAGTAAGTCTATGGTAAAAGTCCGAGTCTAAAATAAAATTCCTTAAACATATATTTTCAAAATAAAAATATGTGTTTCCAGGTCACTTTGAATTCACTAAAATCCAATCACATTTTTATTTGAATCATTCCAACATGAAATAAACAGATCCCAATTTTTAGTGCTGTAATGGTAAACAGAAGGCAAAATCTAGAAGACTTCCGAATGTTCACCCCAGAACCAGTCCAGGTAAATTTAAATGCTGACATTTGATTGGTCAATACACTGATGTGACATCACATCGATAAAGAGAATGGCAGCTATCCCTAAACCTGATGGGGGTGTCAGAATCATTCATGATTGTTCTCGTCCAGCGGGTTTTGCTGTAAATGATTTTGTGTCAGATTTTGAAAAGCAAAAGTTTCAAACTGTTGATGATGCTGTTAGGTTACTACATGGCCAAAGTTGATCTAAAATCAGCTTATAGATCAGTCAATATTAGCCAATACAGCCAAAAAGTTACTTGGTTTCAATGGGCTTTTCCAGATGGGACAACTCATACTCTATATGACACAAAACTACCGTTTGGTTCAAAATTGGCACCTGGCATTTTTCACAGGTTATCTCAGTCAGTGCGGCGCATGATGTCTCGGAAAAAGTTTAACATTGTTGCATACATAGATGACTTCTTCATTTGGGAATCATCTAAAAAGCACTGCCAGCAAGCTCTGAATACTTTAATTTCCCTCCTAAGAACATTAGGATTTCATATTAATTGGACTAAAGTTGTAGACCCAACTACATGCCTGACCTTTTTAGGAGTTGAAATTTACTCAATTGATATGGAGTTGCGGCTTCCAGCTGAAAAGCTCACTGATTTACAGGTCCAGCTAGAGGAATTTTCTATGCGCAAGCGAGCTTCAAAAAAGCAGTTACAGTCATTGGCAGGTAAGCTGAACTGGGCATCAGCTGTTGTTCGTGGCGGAAGAGTTTTTCTTCGCAGAATAATAGATTGCATTGCGGCCCTTAAACATGACTGGCACAAAGCATTACTCAATGGCGAAATAAAGCATGACCTGCAATGGTGGCGGGATTTAATATCCACTTTTAATGGCAAAACTCTTATGCTAGAGTCAAAACCTGTGACAAATATTTTTACTGATGCTTGCAACACAGGTGCAGGTGCATATTTCAACAATGATTGGCTTTATGTGAACTTTGCAAGAGATTATTCATTTGCTGAAAAGCTTCATATTAATGAAAAAGAAGCATTCACAATTGTCCTGTCTGCATTAAGATGGAAAGAACATTGGCAAAATAAGCGTGTCTATGTGTATTGCGACAACATGGCAACAGTCAGGTGCATTAATAAAGGTACCTCTCGTAATAAGAATCTAATGACATATCTGCGGAAACTATTTTGGGAATCAGCAATTTATAATTTCCATATTACTGCTATACATTTACCTGGCAAGCTTAATGTCACAGCTGACAAAATATCTAGACTTCATGAACCCCATTCATTTATAGTGTTTATGAGAACATATCTTGAGCAGCCTTTATTTGTTCAACATTTAGTCCCTCATATGTCTTCAGCTTCCCTTAAATACCTTCTACTCATTCATGCAAATTATAATTATAAACCCTAATTTGTGTGTATGTATAATTACACAACAATGTAAATGCTGTTATATCTTCCAGTTTTGCTGAAGTCAGTCCCATTTTTCTGCCTTGTTATTTTCTAAAAATGTTATATAATTAAGCTTTGATGTGAATTTAGCTTTGCAAATAGCTCTAATGTGCTTGTACTTTCATATGTGCTTGTATTTCCAAATAATTTTTAAATTCAGTCTGGGTATGTAGAGGTCAACATGGCTTGCTCTACAATTGTCCTTTCTGTATTTTTAATTTATGTGAAAGGCCCAAGCTGCTGGAGCAGTTGAGTGAAATTTGCTGTATGCAGAATATATAATGTATTTCCCCTTTGTGTAAATATTTTTATGCTAGCCCTATCAATGGCTGAATCAATTTCTGCTTTACTCTAAATAGGCTAGGTCAGATAAGATTAGGTCTTATATGCAGCAAGAATTCCATTACAAGCAATGATATAAAATTATCAAAAAAATTTGCCATAGTGTGCCAATAGTCTACTTTTAATAATAAAATGGCAAATTTTCACATTCTGCTTTTCATAGATTGTAAAGCCTTTTCCAAACCATAACATTTACTCATTCAAAAAATGAAGCATAATTGTGTTTTTTTATCCATTCCAATATTGGGCTTTAAATCTTCGCATTGGATTTAGACTTTAATAATAATTAAATTAACAATGAAACCATCTGCCTTAAAAATTGCTCCTACTCCTACAAACAGGTTTGGGAAATTTCATAACTTTGGTACAACCACACAGTTTAATCTTTGTAATTTTGTTTGTTTATATTTTATTGTAATATCTATTGTATATAGATTTACATTTGCATATTAAACTGTGGATTTTTCTCCCAAACCTGTCTTGAGTATTTATCATGATTAGGTAACAGTAAGAGATCTCTAGCAACTATCCATGTTGTGAATCCTGTTACTTTGTGATCCCATACAGCATGCATAGATGTTAAAGATATTGTCAGACATTACATTTGTTATGCTTCATGGGAGGGGAATATATTGGTGATTGCAAGATAGCAGGGGGTTAGCCTTCTCAAGAATGGACACAAATTAATCTGGATGTTTTGTGACTGAAACTGAAATCAAGGACATACTTTCTTTCCAAATTGTTGCACATATACCACTAGCTGATATGTTCAAACAATTCACAAATATCATTGTTGAGTCTTGATGCAGGACAATAATTACATCCAAAATATTTGTATAAAAACAAAAATTGAACAACAGCAATTACAACTGTTATTAAGTAATTCCAATATCAAAGAAAGTCCAAATGGCCATATCTTAGAAAAGAAAAGGTTTTCCTGTCAAATTCTAACTCCTGCACTATTGCAAGACTATTAACATTATGATACTATAAGCTTGATTTGTTTTAACTATTTGACCCTTGGTCAGTTAATATTATACATGTATGTTGTAAGACACCCTGCAGATAAGGATAAAGCTAAGGTTGACATGAAGGGGTATGGCCATCAGGGTATCCTGCTGATACAAACATACTTATTAATTGGCATGAGATTATAAAGGTCTTCATAGTGAAGTGAGTTGCATAATGCCAGATATCTATTTAAAAGGCTAATTATTTTCCCCAAATTAATAACACATTTTGAACAAAATATTACCAATATAGCTTTCCGGAGTTTTTTTTACTGTTTTCGAAAACAGTAATTTGCGATCGGCTTGAAGCCATATTGTTTTGTTTACATGACTTCCGGGAACTACAAAATAATATGCTCGTATAAACTCTAGAATTTAGCGCCCGATATCACTACGAGTAAAGAAAGATACCTGATGTTTACTGATCACAAAAAGGCAATATATTGCTAAAAATACCTGTCAACCTTGACAAATCATGTGTGCTTTTAAGCGATTTTACGGTCGTGAAACGAAATTAGAGGAAAAACGAGATTTGCAAGAAATTCAATGCTGAAAAAATGTTTTGTTTACATTTTCGCGTTTATTTAACGGATAAAAATCACGTGTCGATCAATAGCCAATCAAAATAGGTATTACATCTATCATGTGGTATCCACGTGGTTAGACATCTGAGCCTGTGATAATCAATACCGGTGGATATTTAACTTTTAAGACTTGAGAGACGTTATTAGAGTTATATCCAGCAATCGTAGTCACTCATATCGTTATGTATCACGATTAACCAGTCCATCGGTCGGGAATATTGAAGTTACGGTCCTTTGACCAAAACTTCTATATTTGGAAAAAAATAATCTTGGAACTCTCAAGGGTTTTCTATACCACCCAGTGACGTAATCAAAAAATTCCTGGATTTATTCCTTTGCCTATGGAAAGTCCAGAGAATTCCGAAGTTTACTTTCGTTTTCTTGTCAATGAAGTTGACAATTTTGTGCATTTCTCAACAAAAAGATTGTCCCCCAATTAAACGGAAGGTAATCGAATTGGGCTCATGACATTCTTTGAAAAGATAAACATCTTTGGAAGTAAACCAGACCAAGTTTTATTTTATGAGGGAAATAACAAAATAAACATGGGTTGAAGCGAGCAGGTGTGGAAGCGATGTCTGCATAGTTAGTAAAATTTTCTTATTAGTAACAAGGCCCTGTGGTTGAACACGGCTAACAAACATGCTGGTACTGCTATTCACGAAAGGGGTTACACACAAAAAGGTAATAATTTAAACCACTCGAGTTTCTGAATCTGTTGGAGCAAAAACATATTTAGAAATTGTAATGCTTCATTTTTTT
>MJUU01033560.1:54690-70804 GCA_002080025.1 Modiolus philippinarum | reverse complement strand
GTTATGGTTTTTTTTCTGGACAGAAAATTTTTTTCGGGCGAAAAGAATTATTTATTTTTTGCACGTGTATCAACGCAATATTATTTTTTAAATTAACGGCAGAAAGCCTCCATCAGAAAATTTTTTTTCATCATTTTGGCAGCCAAAATATTTTTTTCACATAAAATCAGATCCAAAATATTTTTTTAGAAAAAAACCATAACCCCCCTTCAAGTTAAATGGTCGGTCCCTCACTTTTAATTTTGATGACTGTCTGGTCATCATCGCAACACATAAACACAGGAGTCTAAAATCCCAGCAATAAAGTGGTTATGTTACATGTACATAAAATGTCCTGAAATCCTACACGGAGCTACATTGTGAAGCTATGGCCCCCAGTTTTCATAGAAGAAAAAAAATCTAGATGTGTTTCCTTAAGAGAGGCAACAATTGTACATGTTGTAAATTGTGTTCATTCCAAATGAAATAATAGAAAAAGAAATGAAATCCAAGTAAGAAAATCTAAAGACTTGCATATCAATACCAGACTCGGAAACAATGACACAAACATAACTGTAGATCTTTGTTTCTGAAAAAAAAAAAAAAACTTTCTGTTGAATTTTTTTACTGCCCCTACTCTAGTTGCAAACACTATGTATAGTATAAAGCTGTAAATTTCTTGCTTGCATGCGATCATAAAGCTAGAAAACAGTAAAACTGACGCTTTGATTTCTGTAACCTCTTGACCAGAGATATATAATTAAAGAGATTGGCAACTCTACTATCACCCCATATAAATCACAACGAACATGATACAGCCACACCAGAACTTCTTAAACTACTTTTAATTTAGTCGACATATATCTAAACCGAAAAGAGAACTGTTCTCCTTAATAATTTTATAGTACAGTTTAGAAAATTTGAAAAATATTAATAAACAAAAAAGTTATTGGCAAAGAAAGCAGAGACTTCATGTGGAAATCTCTCAACTATGATCGTTGTGTCCCATGTTGACTTTTAAACTCCTCTTTTATTTCCGTGATTAGAACTTCCTAGTTATGAAAACTGGAAAGTATTTTACCTTGTTGGTAGAGTTTAGATACTTTTATTATGATATTTCCATGTTTTATCGAGATATTAGTGATTTATTGTTGTGAAGTGGAATTTTATCGAAGTCTCGATTGCTGCGAGATTTCCCGAGAATTCGTAATGTTGCCAATCTCTTTAATTACATGTCTCTGGCTTGACATATTGATTTGGTATTTGGTATATTAGTATATCTAGGTGAGATACAGATCAAGTTCAAATTTTGTTCTGGTTGGTTGATTTTGTACCGAGTTATGACCCTTGGACTTTGTAAAGTTTTGAAAAACATCAGTATCTCCACCTTTTCTTTAAAATATATGAATATGTTGATTTGATATATAGTTCATGATTGCATGTTTATAAATTATGGATTAAGTTTAAATTTGGTTCCTGTTTAATGATTTTTGTGGACAGTTATGGCCTTTCGACTTAATATTTTATTTGAAAATTCTTTTTTTTTTTTTCATACAATTTGATATTTGTTGAATGGTTACACCTTGGTAGTGCACATATTCTGTTTGATTTTTTTTCAATCAAAATTTTGTTGTGGTCCAACAATGCCATAAAGTTCGAGCTGACATGGACGGGGTATCATACGATCGTGGCACAGCAGTTTATTTATTTATTTTTTTTCAAATTTTTTGTTTTGCACCATATCTCAGCACCTACATGTCATAGACAGATAATGATTGGTAAGTGGTTACATCTTTAGTAGTAACCAACATCCTTACCAGAATTATGTCACCTTGACCTATATTTTCTGCATTTGTGAATTTGTCTAAATTTTCACTCTAGGTCCATATATCAAACAAAATTGGGATAAAGGAATTTAATTTTGATGTAGAATTGTTGCATATAGTCTATAGATGTGCAATAAAATTTTGGAATTTTATTCCGGTTCCAAATTTGGTAAATTTCCTGAAAATGTCCAAGACTAACAATTTTTGAAATTTTTGCAAACAATCAAATATTCTAGCCATTTTTAGCTCACCTGGCTAATGCCAGGGTGAGCTATTGCCATCACTTTGCGTCCGTCCGTCCGTCCATCCGTCCGGCGTAAACTTTTCATTCAAAGATCTTCTCCTCTGAAACTACTGGGCCAATTGGAACCTAACTTGGCCACAATAGTCCTTGGGTGGTTCCGTACAAGAAAGGTGTCTTTCAGGTCTGTGCGATATCCAAGATGGCCACCAGCGGGAAACATGGTTTTAACATTGGACCCTATGGGAAAACACAATCAAAGATCTTCTTCTCTGAAACTACTGAGCTAATTGGCACCAAACTTGGCCAAAATAGTCCTTTGGTGGTCCCTTACAAAAAAGGTGTTTTTCAGGTTTGTGCGATATCCAAGATGGCCGCCAGCGGGAAACATAGTTTTAACATTGGACGCTATGGAAAAACACATTCAAAGATCTTCTTCTCTGAAACTACTGAGCCAATTGGCACCAAACTTGGCCACAATAGTCCTTTGGTGGTCCCTTACAAAAAAAGGTGTTTTTCAGGTCCAAACGATATCCAAGATGGCGGCCAGTGGGAAACATAGTTTTAACATTGGACCCTATGGGAAAACACAATCAAAGATCTTCCTCTCTGAAACTGCTGACCCAATTGACACAAAACTTGGCCACATTAGTCCTTTGGTGGTCCTTTACAAAAAAGGTGTTTTTCAGGCCCGTGCAATATCCAAGATGGCGGCCAGTGGGAAGCATAGTTTTAACATTGGACCCTATGGGAAAACACATTCAAAGATCTTCTTCTCTGAAACTACTGAGCCAATTGGCACCAAACTTGGCCACAATAGTCCTTTGGTGGTCTCTTACAAAAAAGGTGTTTTTCAGGTCCAGACGATATCCAAGATGGCCGCCAGCGGGAAACATAGTTTTAACATTGGACCCTATGGGAAAACACAATCAAAGATCTTCCTCTCTGAAACTGCTGAGCCAATTGACACCAAACTTGGCCACAATAGTCCTTTGGTGGACCCTTACAAAAAAGGTGTTTTTCAAGTCTGTGCGATATCAAAGATGGCTGCCACCGGGAAACATAGTTTTAACATTTGACCCTATGGGAAAACACATTCAAAGATCTTCTCTGAAACTACTGAGCCAATTGGCACCAAACTTGGCCACAATAGTCCTTTGGTGGTCCCTTACAAAAAAGGTGTTTTTCAGGTCCGCGCAATATCCAAGATGGCCACCAACGGGAAACATAGTTTTAACATTGGACCCTATGGGTAAACACATTCAAAGATCTTCTTCTCTGCAACAACTGAGCCAATTGGCACCAAACTTGGCCACAATAGTCCTTTGGTGGTCCTTTACAAAAAAGGTGGTTTTCAGGCCCACGCAATATCCAAGATGGCAGCCAGCGGGAAACATAGTATTAACATTGGAACCTATGGGAAAACACATTCAAAGATCTTCTTCTCTGAAACTACTGAGCCAATTGGCACCAACTTGGCCACAATAGTCCTTTGGTGGTCCCTTACAAAAAAGGTGTTTTTCAGGTCCACGCGATATCCAAGATGGCCGCCAGCGGGAAACATAGTTTTAACATTGGACCCTATGGGAAAACACATTCAAAAATCTTCTTCTCTGAAACTATTAAGCCAATTGCCTCCAAACTTGGTCACAATAGTCCTTGGGTGCTCCCTTACAAAAAAAGAGTTTTTTGGGTTCACGCTTTATCCAAGATGGCAGCCAGCGGAAACCTAGTTTTAAAATTGGACCCTTTGGAAAATACATTCAAAGATCTTCTTCTCAGAAACTACTAGTTCAATTATAACCAAACTAAGGCACAATTGTTCTTAGGTTTTCCCATCCAAAAATGTATCTGGTAGGTCCGTAACTCATCCAAGATGGCCACCATCTGGAACATAGTTTTTACATTAGCCCTATTGATTTTTAGGGAAACCTCTGCCCAAATTTTTGAATTTTTATTTGAAATGTGGTCTGAATGTTTTAATTTCAGCAATATGTATTACTTTGATTATAAGGGGAACCCCTGCCCAAATTTTTTTTTAATGGTGTTCTGTTATGGGTTGTAATGGATGGTGGATCTTTCAGTTGCCATGGAAACCAAATAAGAATACTGTAATTTTAGAAAAAAAAAAAGTATTCTGCTAAATTTTATGTTTTGTTTTTCCTATTGCAAATACATTTTATCTATGTCAGCCATGGTCCAGGTGAGCGATACAGGCTCTTGAGAGCCTCTTGTTTCATATGATGCATAATTCAGAAAAATAAGAATCGAAAAATGTGGTTCCAACTTTGGTTAATTTCCTGAAACTCGCAAAGACCAGCAATTTTTTTGGAATTCTTGTTAGGAACCATGCTTTTTAGATGCATTTTAGTCAAAACAAATATTTTCAATAAGATTTCAAAAATGATTCCAATTTTGATGAATTTCCTGAAACTCTCAAAGACCAGCAATTTTTGGGGAATCTAGGTTGCAACCATACTTTTTGGATAATTTTGGCCAAAGCAAATATTTTCAATGGTTAGATTTCAAAAATATTTTATTTTAGTTTTGATAAATTTCCTGATGCTCTCACAGGCCAAATATGTCTTTGAATTCTACTTAGCAACCACATTTTAATAAAGGCCAAATCAAAATGACAATGGAATGAGCAGGTGAGACACTAGGTTCTGCGGAACCTTTACGAATTTTTTACCAAAAGGGTCAGTGTGAGGTATTACCATCACCAGGTGTCCATCGTATGTCCATTAATTTTTGGCAATTTATCAACTACTGAAGCAAATTCAACCAAGATTTACTGGTATGATATATGGAGTGTCGTTTACAAAGTTTGCTCATTTCATTCCAATCTGCTAATGGCTGCAAGCACAGAACATATATTCAACATTGGACCCTATGGTGAAAACATTTTTTTATAAACTCCTCTGAAACCACTGAATTGATTCAATCATGCAGTAAAAGAGGCCCTTTCATGTTCATTTTGTTAAGATCCAACAAAAACATGGCCACCAGAGCAGCACTTTTACATTGGACCTTATGGGATGGACGTCATTTTCATCATCTGCTCTGAAACTATTGTAGCACATCTTATTAAGCTGTACAGTAATGACATGGGGAAGGGCCTTTATAGAAATTGATCACGTCATTCTGATATGACAAAAAAAAAAACATGGCTCCTAGCATGGAACTTTGTTTAACATTAGACCCTATTGGAAAAGTATTATTTTCATCATCTGCTGTAAAACAATTGAAGCAAATTAAACTTACCTGTACTGGAATGGCATATCAAAAATTACTCATGCCATTCCAGTTAGACAGAAAAAATTGTGGCCAACACAAAACACATACAAATCTGCTCTTAAGCATTTTGTCATGTGAGCAATTCAGGCTCATTCTTTGAGCTTCTTTTATATGCCCCGCCAGGAAAGTGGAAGGGTATATAGATTTAACCTTGTCTCATGGGAGAAAACCTCCATAAATAGGAATATAGTGACAGGTATGATGCAGAGTTGTGCTTTTATAGCCCTTCATTTTTCCATGGATTAGATAACTGTAAAAGTTATACATCGGTAAAGATGTTGTCTTGATAAATTGGTTTACTTTGTTCATTTTTCAGGTTTATTAAAATGACACTTGACCCGAAGCAAATTAGGCGCCAAGATGCAACTGATGTGATGGCTGATATCCATGGTAATCCTATTGGTCGTGACTTGGTATGGAACTTTGTAAATGCTAACTGGGACACCATATTTGACATGTATGTAATACTGTATGTTGAAAAGTTAGATAATGACTGATATTATTTATTTTAGCTATCAACTATTGCTACTTAAGGGATATGGAAAAAATCCTCAGGAGAGGTATTTCATAAATAATCCTTGGCTTATTCATCATCAAAGTGTTGCCAAATTATAAAACACATTAACTAAAATGATGCATATTCCATTTTCCCTGTCAGTTGCTGATTTTCATATTAGGATTGAAAAGTGTTGTTCGGTCTTTATGCATCTTTGAAGTACTGCAAAAATAGTGCACTCTCTTTTTCCACAACCATATACAGACTATTAAAAACAGAGAAAATACTGAAATAGTGACAAAATGATGTCACTTAAGGTACATAGAGCCTGATGGAAATTTTGAACAGAATTTTTTTATTTTAGCATATTTTTTATGTTAATTCAGATGTTCCAAGAATAAATTAAAAATGATATGTCACCAATCATCCTTTTCTGTTATCAGACTTTTTAAGCCGGACCAAAACTACTGTTTTCAAAGAATGTAAAAGGAACTCTGACAACAACATGCTTAGGCCAAATAAAAAAATAGGTGTGGTTCCGGTCACCCCTCTGATAAAAATAGGGTCGGTAGGTCGGGATTTTTTTAATTTTATTTTTTTATTTTTTTAAATCATATATGATACTTAACATGTAAATGCATTGTAACCTATGATATAAAGCCATGTATTATCCTCACATTTTTATCCTAAAAATGATGTGGATACTTAAGGATTTGTCCAAGTTCCCAGATGATCGATTTTTAGTCTCAGTTCAAGCCAAACGATCGTTCTTAACACTATGTGACTTGATAAATACTATAGGTTGTTATGAAGTGGAACATTTCTAACAGTTATTTCCACCAAAATTTATATTTTCATATCATAATCTTGAATATTTCATTAGCCGCCGTAACTTTTGAGGATGTCAACAAACCATGTGATCGGTAAAGTGTCGATATAGCTGACAATATGCTATTTATATCACATTGACTCTTGACAATATTTTATTCACAACAGATGTGAAAGAAGAGGTTTAAGTCTCCTTTAAATTTATCCTGCAACAGTTTAATAGGCTTTGAAGCCTCTGAAATATTAAATAACATGTGAAATAAATACGGATACGACAGTCCGCGCTGAACTCGTTCCGAATTTATGATTGCACGAAAACTTCCTGATGGGAAATGACTTCAATTTTCACGGCGTTTGAGCTCGTTTCTCATCAAATACTTCATAAAAAGGTTCCAATAAAGTAAATAGTTGATAAACTATGATAATACCGTTTTACAGTTTCAAAATAACTACGATCTTGCCGCTGATCTCTACTTATACTTTGTCAGTCAAAAGTGGCCATAAAAACTAGGGTCGGTCGTTTTATTTCTATTTTTTTTTTTACTTTTTGGGTGAAAAAAAAGTCTTGCGTCGGCAGGAAAAAATAGGGTCGGTCGGGTGACCGGAACCACACCTATATTTTTTATTTGGCCTTACTGTTCAGCTTTCATATGATATATCTATTGGACATGTTTGTCTTATTCAATAAGAGGAATACATGCAAGCTTTATATTGACCGAAAAAATCCATAGGTCATCAAGTGATTAATATGTGAAATATTATACAATTATGGTACTTCTATGATGTCAGTATGGGGTTTAAAAGAGCAATAAAGTAATATTGAAGGAGGGTTTACCCTTGAAATCAATGTTGTCTTTTGTGCTCCACAAGTCAATATATGACAACCAAAAGGATCCTGATACTGATATATATCTAATTTTGGTGTGGAAGGGTAATGGCTTGGAAACTTCAATCAACGTTAGCATGCAATATCATGATATTTCATGATCAACTGTGCAATATAATGCAAGCATAAATTATTGAACAGGTACATTTCTATACTTTTTACATAGGAACAAAAGTCAAATGAAGCTGGATATGAAAGTGAAAGAAAATTGGTTTTAGTTTTTAGCTCACCTGGCTATGCCAGGGTGAGCTTTTGCCATCACTTGGCGTCCGTCGTCCGTCAACAATTTCAAAAATCTTCTCCTCTGAAACTGCTGAGCCTATTGTAACCAAACTTGGCCTGAAGCATCACCAGGGTATGCAGTTTAAAAATTTTGTTTGATTAGTCCGAAGACTAAACAACATGGCTGCTGTTACTAAAAATAGAACATAGGGGTAAATTGCTGTTTTTTGCAAATAACTCAAAAACGTTACAGATATCAAAAATCTAAAAGAGGTAAAAGTGATCAGCATAGCAAGATTTACCTGCCCTGCAATTTTGAAGAAAATCCGATTACCCGTCTTGGAGTTATTGCCCTTTTTCAGTAAAATTTTCAAAATTTGTGCATTTTTTATTTTTTATTTCAAAAAGTGTAACAGATAGAGGTCAAGTGTAAATTGCAAAAATGTTCAGCATATCAAGATCTACCTACCCTGAAATTTTGAAGAAAATCCCAAAACCCTTTTGGGAGTTATTGCCCTTTTTTCACAAAATTTTTAAAATTTTCGTATTTTTCATCTTTTATTTTCAAAATTATAAAAGATGAAGGTTAAGTGTAAATTGATGAAATGTTTGCCATGCTGTGGCAACTTCAAAACTGATGTTGAAAATTGTTCCTTGACCGCCATTTTCAAAATGGCCGCCAAAAAAGGCGGGAAAATTCAGTATTGTCAGATTTCAATGACATTTGGTTTCCAAATAGATATTGATGTTGCGACTTCAAATCCGGTGTTGAAAATTGTTCATCGACCGCCATTTTCAAAATGGCCGCCAAAAATGGCGGGGAAAATTCAACATTGTCTGATTTCAATGACATTTGGTTTCCAAATAGATATTGATGTTACGACTTCAAAACCGATGTTGAAAATTGTTCGTTGACTGCCATTTTTAAAAATGGCCACCAAAAAAGGCAGGAAAATTCAACATTGTCTGATATTAATGAATTTGATTTCCAAGTAGATATTGATGTTGCTACTTCAAAACCGATTATGAAAATTGTTTGTTGACTGCCATTTACAAAATGACCTCTCGACTTCAAAACTGGTGTCGAAAGTCAGGTTTTAGCAAGAACGTTTTTTTGTAAAAAAAGCCAAACAAAGAAATATAGTAAAACATCTTCAGACTCTATAAACAGTTCAAGATATTGGAGGTGTTTGAGCTACAAAAGTTTGAGAAACTGAAGTTACAATGTTCCCTTGATTGTGGCAACTGAAAGCCAGGTGAGCGATACAGGCTCCTAGGAGCCTCTGGTTTTATACCCCGCCACAAAAAGTGGCGAGGTATTGTGATACCCTCAGTCGTGTGTTTGTCCGTCTGTCTGTCTGTCTGTCTGTCTGTCCGTCCGTCCGTCCGTCCGTCCGTCCGTCCGTCCCCCAAAGGTTTCCGACTGATAATTTGTGAACGAAATAACACAAGGTCTTCAAACTTGGTATGCAAGTTGTTTATCACAAAAGTCAGGTCAAGTTCGATTTTGGGTTCAGAGGTCCAAGGGGTTCTGGAGTTATGCCCCTTGAAACTTTGAAATTTTGCAAATTTTAGGGTTTTTTACTCATAACTTGTGAATGAAATAACAAACTGTCTTTAAACATTGTATGTAAATTGTTTACCACAAAACACAGGCAAAGTATAATTTGGGTTTCAGTGGTTCACATCGTTGTGGAGTTATGCCCCTTTTAACTTAGAAATTTTGTGAAACGTGGCGGGGTATCATGTAATCTTCCATTACTATTTTTAATGTTTGAAATATGGCCAATTGAATTATACGACCACAAAAAATTTCAGGTCGTATAATGGTATGGTGCTGTCGTCATGGTCGTTGTCGTTGTCTGTGGACATTTCTGGTTTTGGTCAATAACGTAAATTTCAGTGGATAAATCCTTATGAAATCTTAATACAATATTCCTTTTCACAAATGGAAGTCTTTGAAAGGTTTTGGATATTGTGGCCCCTCCCGTTTTTAAAAAGGGGACCTAAAAGGGCCAAGTTGGGTGTTTTCATATATTTGAATGTAGAATATATTTATCAGATTTTGATGGGGTTCTTTCAGTATGCTCCAGAGGAAATTTCCAATCAGTAGTATGTCAATGAATTTCATGTCCCATATACTGTTCATGAGATAAATGGGGCCCAATTGGGGCGAATCTCAAAAAAGGATTTTTTTTTAATTTTTAGTCCGATATTTATGCAGTTTTTTTCAATGGATTCCTTATGAAAATTTAAATAGTGTTTAACCATTATATTTTTTCCATACTATAAGAGATATTTAGTTAATATTTGGTATGTAAATCTTCCACCATGAGTTACAGATCAAGTTTGACTTTGGTTCCGGTTCATTGATTCTGGGCAGAGTTATGTTATGGGCCTTTGACTTAGAAAATTTTGGTAAATTATAGCAAGGATGTATATTTAGAAGGATAAGCATCTCGTGATAATCTGGAAATATAGCAAGAGGCGTGAGGTTTTGTCACTTTGGGATCATCTCTTTGCAGTCTTGTAACAACAGAAATGTAATAATGATAGTCACAAAAATTGTTCTACGAGTACAGTAGATGTTAAGCTTCAGGAAAATATTAAATTTATGAAATTCTGTGCAGTACTTTTAAAGCCTTTAGTTCAAAATCGTGGTGCATTTTTACTGATGAAAACTGGAAGTGGAAAAAAAATCAACGAAAATGTTTTGATTACAAATTTCAATCATATGTATTGAAGAAACTACTTGCTGTAATGTAACGACATTTACTCTACGGATGTAAAAATCATTCAGCTTTCAGAAAAATATAATTTTATTAATATCCATAAACAAATTTTGAAGTAAATAGCTCGAAACTGAATGCATACCGAACGCTTCGCTATAAATTTTAAATTGCAACATTGATTGTGCACGAGTTTCCTATCCTTCTAAATATACGTCCTTGTTATAGGTTTTCTGGACTTTTTTTCTAAACCGTTCCAGATATTAAGCTGATATTTGCTATGATAGTCAACTAATATAGGTTGTAGGTTACAGATCAAGTTTGACTTTGGTTCCAGTCTATTGATTTTTGACGGAGTTATGGGCCTTGGACTTGGAAAATTTTGGTAAAATATAGGTTTTGCAGACTTTTTTTCTAAACCGTTCCAGATATTAAGCTTATATTTGCTATGTGAGTCAACCACTATGGGTCTACCGCTATGAGTTACAGACCAAGTTCGTGTTTGGTTCAGGTCCATTGATATTTGACGGAGTTATGGAGCTTGGACTTGGAAAATTTTGGTAAAAAATATTTTTTCCGGACTTATTTTCTAAACCGTTCCAGATATTAAGCCAATATTTGCTATGTGAGTCTACTACAATAGGTTACAGATTAAGTATGTGTTTTGTTCTGATGCATTGATATTTGACATAGTTATGGACCTTGGACTTAGAAAGTAAGATTTCTGGACTTTTTTCTAGACTGTTCCAGATATTAGTTAGTATTTGCTATGTGAGTCTACCACCAGGAGTTACAGATCAGGATCAAGCTTTATCCTGGTCCACCGATTTTGGCAGATTGTGTGCCTTCGACTTTTTTCTTTAACTATTTTTGCTGGTATAGCAAAGAACTATCCCACCAGTAGGGGAATTCAGTATTGCCTTGCAATACGATCCACACTTGTTCCTTTCTGAGCTATGAGGGGCCAAATGGGGCCAAAATTGCAAATGTGCAGATTACCTAAAATTTCTATTTTTCATCGAATTTTGATGGTTTTTTGGATTAGTGTCTATCCAAAGGATAGAATTCTATCCTATGTTACGACCCAGGTGACCAACCTCACGCAATCAAACATTAGTGATCATACCCATGCTAAAAGAATCCTTTTCAGGAAAACTCGTACACATCTTTCTGATAACATAAAAAACTCTGACACTCAATAGTCTATTTTCATTGAACATTAATTTGATTGCCCGAACTTTTCAACACTTAAATGGTGCCTGAATTCGTTAATTAATCACAGAATGAATTTCCCATTCATAAAATTTTGATCAATTTTGTGTGTTGATGTATGAATATGGAAGACCAATGCCTTTATTTACATTTGTATGAATGGCGTAAACATACTTCCCAGGAACCGTCAATGAAACGATGTGGCTGTTTTGAAGTAAATCATAAAAGAACAAAGCATTGGAAATAAAAAATCAAATACATTAGCCGTCGAGAACAACAGTCCATTATTTACAATCTACGGAAATGTTTACATTTCTAGTTATCAATGAATGGAAAGTACGGCTGTTCCACGTTGGCTGTTCCATTATACTTGTTGCGATTGTCATTTTGCAGTGTCTTCTCCGAGGTCCGCATTCAGTATACATGTAATGGCCGACTCAAAACAAAATACTGAAGAAGTCGTACATCCAAAGTATTACCTGGAAGTTGTCAATGTGCATATTCCAAAACAGATGATATTTTGCAACGATCGGGGTTGGAATTGACTAAATTCGAAATAGGATCAGGCAGGGGTGTTGATCTGTTGATTGCCATTCGTCCAACAATGTTCAGTCTGGGGTGTTGCGTGTTAATTGCCGTTGATCAGAGTTTTGTCAAACAAAACTTGAGATAATGTCAATTGAGTATTTACAATTCATAACAGTCATTTTTCAATTGCATGAGAATGTATATCATAGCGCGAATTGAGATGCATTGTTGCACAAAGAACTTGGCACAGATCATCGTTTTCATGTCTTCATGTGTTTCTTGGACGAATTATTATCCCCATAAAGAGCAGGGTATTGCTGCTCAGGTCTTGTCAGCTTTTGCGTCTTGTCAGCATTCACAAACCTTTCATTCAGGTTTCTTCTTTAGAATTAAATTTCAAACTGTACTTGATCAAGATGGTGCTGTCATTGTTTAGTCTATGTTGAGTGTACAGCAGGGAACCCATTATATGTAATAGGTTTCTGGTATAAAATCAAAATTCTTTGAATATTTGTCTCTAATGGTTTGATTGCCATTGATTGGCTGGTGTGATCAAATGAAGATGGCCACCAGTAAATACTTGCTGACTGTCAGAAAGGCATGTTCTTAATGAGCAAAACATGGTTTTTGTACCTTTCTTGGTTTTGATATCATCATTATAATTAGACCCATAGTAAAAAATGAGTAATTATGCAGAACATAGACAGGCAATTATTCATATCATACAGGGACAGTGTACATAAAATATCAATAGATTAGATACTGATCATTGCCATCATAGACACTAATCCACCAGTCCCTTTGGGACTTTGATTTTCTTTGGATTCCTCTTGTTATAAGCTTTAAGTAGACAGATTTGTCGTAGCTCTTACCGTTTCTTAACTATGAGGGGTAGCAGTTGCCAAAATTGAAAATTTTCAAAATATGTAAAATCTTTATTTTTTATCAAATTTTGATTGGACTCTTTTTTTAGCTCATCTCACGATAGTGAGGGGGGCTTATGTGATACCCCTAGCGTCGGCGTCCGCGTCTGCGTCCAGTTAGGAAGAATGGTTAAGGTCCATTCCTGCTTACTGACATGCCCCACATCAATCATATTGGTATGCCTGATGCATTTTGGGAAGACAACTGGAATGCATGCTTCAGATGCTGTCTCTGACCTACATTTTACACATGAGCGACTTGGTTAGGTAGAATGGTTAAAGTCCATTTCCACTTACTGACATGGTCCACATCAACCATATTGGTATGTATGATGCATTTTGGGATGACAACAACAATGCATGCTTCGGATGCTGTCTCTGACCTACATTTTACGCATGAGCGACTTGGTTAGTAGAATGGTTAAAGTCCATTCCCGTTTACTGACATGACCCACATCAAGCATATTGGTATGTATGATGCTTTTTGGATGTCAACAACAATGCATGCTTTGGATGCTGTCTCTGACCTACATTTTACGCATGAGTGACTTGGTTAGGTAGAATGGTTTACGTCCATTCCCGCTTACTGACATGCCCCACATCAACCATATTGGTAAGCATGATGCGTTTTGGGATGAGGACTGGAATGCATGGTTTGATGCTGTCGCTGACCTACATGTTACGCATGAGTGACTTGGTTAGGTAGAATGGTTAAAGTCCATTCCCGCTTACTGACATGCCCCACATCAACCACATTGGTATGTATGATGCATTTTGGGATGAGGACTGGAATGCATGCTTCGGATGCTGTCTCTGACCTACATTTTATGCATGAGCGACTTGGTTAGGTAGAATGGTTAAAGTCCATTCCCGCTTACTGACATTGCGCACATCAACCATACTGGTATGCATGATGCATTTTGAGATGACAACAACAATGCATGCTTCGGATGCTGTCTCTGACCTACATTTTATGCATGACTGAATCTGTTTAAATGAATGATTATAATCCATTCCTGGTTATTGACATGTGCAACATGTGACAATGCTGTGTAACGAGGTGAGCTTAGCAGGCTGTGGCTGCTTTCTATGTTTTTTTATTTTTCTTGATGAAAGATTTCAGTAGTACAGAAACAAATTTGGCATAACTATTAATGTTTCTGAGCTTTAAGGGATCAAAAGGGCTGATTTTTATGTCCCCAGTTTATGTCCAGCTAATTACTGTGTCAAGTTTCTTATTCTGTCCACATTCACCTTAAATTACACTTGTTCAAATTTCAATGTCAAAATGCTGTGGTCGTAACATGCTGCACTTGCCGTAGACTTTTATTTTGTATTGAAATAGAATGTATTTTAAATTTACAGAAAAAATTGCCATAATCTTCTTAAAACTGTGCTATTTTCAAAATGTATCTTTAATTTTTGTACAAAAATCAAATTTCTGTTTTAATGGCATAAATTTTATATAGGGTCTTTGTATTCAAGTTGATGGTTAAAATAGTTGAATAAAGGACAGGCTTTCCAAAAAATCAATAAACCAACCATCAACTACAGAAATAAAAATTTAAACGAACATCTGACCATATAGAATAAGTTGTATTAACAGAAAAGAAATTTCTTTCACAAAATATTTCAGTTTAGAGAAAATTTGTAGGATACAGTTTGAAATAGCAGGGATTCAAAGTTGAGTTCTGGAAGACCCATGACAACATCCATGAGAGTACTCTATGTTGAGAACTTGGCAACTGACTATTACAGTGTTTCAAAAGAGACCTAATACCAAAATTCTTGCTAGCAGCTAAAACTTTTTGTCTCGCCTGCGACAAAAGTCGCTGAAAGTGAGACATAGGTATAGCAATCCGGCGACGGCGTAAACTTTTTTCTAAAACCTTCTTAACTTTTCAAGGGTAATACATACAAACATCATCTTTGGTCCACAGCACCACCAAGTGATGACCTTTCCAGCAGCATGTATTTTGGATGACCTTGACCTTGTTTTTATGGTTCAATAAGCACATAAACATTGCGACATAGTTTCACATTCAAGTCCTTTTCTCAGGAACTATAATACCTAGACTTGTCATATTTGGTCTATAGTGAGATCTATATGGGTACACGGCAGTCTGACACCTGTCGTGTTGCCTTGACCTCAATTTCATGGTTCAGTGACTTTGTTAAATTTTTACATTCAAGTCTATTTCTCAGCAACTGTAGCCTCTAGACTCACAATATTTGTCCTATAGCAAGATTTATTTGGGTATATGCCACATACATGTGATAAGGTCAGGATGCCAATGCAGGAGATCTCCCTCCAAAAACCAGGAGATTGAGGGGTCAATGAGGGAGATTTTTTCAGGTCGATTTTAGCGGACAATTTTTACTCTTCGATGGTTCTAATAGTGTGTTATATGAGTACATAAAATGAAACAGATCAAACATGAACCATATTTTTATGATTTACTAGGGTTATAAGTCAACTGCTTATCAAATGCAATACCAGTTCACAATGGAGAGATGTATAGTCTCAACCCTTCACCTTCCCTTTGGCATTAACTAGCTAGCTCAGGGTTGAAATGATTTTAATTCATATTACAATCCCAATTATAATAGTTTAGAAACAGAAAAATCAGTGGGATTATTTTATATAAATGTTTTTAATATTATTTCATTGAGTATACTAATATTTTTAAATTTGCAAATATTTAAACAATATATAGTAAAATCCAATAAAAATTCTTAAAAGTGATGTAACTTTTCATTTCTGAAGAATTGATAGATGATTTTAAGTAAAGGTAACACCGGAAAGTTTTTTTATACGACCGCAAAAATTTTGCGGTCGTATTATGGTATGGCGCTGGCGTCGGCGTCTGTGGACAGCATAACTTTAGTTCTAGTGAACGGATTGTTATCAAATTTTAGTATGATGTTTGTTGGCACAAGCATAAGC